>JAGDQP010001606.1:0-12119 GCA_022664845.1 Lepisma saccharinum
GTGGCACGACGGTTCCGCGTGACAATGCGCTTTAATACCCGGCGTGCAATGTCGCTGATGATTTTCTTCCGCCCACTGTTCCGCTTCCCCGATGTGGTTTTCCTGTGTGTTGTGTAGGCCGTCATCATCTTCGACACTGTCCCTGGCGACACACCTAATACACTAGCCACTGCCGTCACACTCACTCCACATAACCGCGCACCAACAATTTGCCCTCTTTGAAACTCTGAGAGGTCTCCCATTTTACACTACCTCCGTCTGCTGCAGCCACTGCACACTCCTGTTCCACGACGCCTGACGTAGTGTGGAGACCGACCTAACACACCACCACCAGCAGTCCGGCCCTGCGGTCGCCACGACACCACTGCCAACCCATACATCTGACGTGTTGCCAACTACAGGTGTTTCCATTATTCTGATAAGCATCTGTACGTGCTCTGTGCAATATGTTCGTCCTCATTTTCGTTTGTTAATACAACACATCTGTTTAGGAGCCCTTTAACAGTCCTGTTTTATTACTGTAAAACTATTAAAAGTAACATTAGAAACCGCAAGATTAGATCGGATAGGCGATTTTATTACCATATTTAGTACATTGTATTGTAAATAATGGTCCATTATCCGGAATATCAGTTTTCCAGATGCTATCGGTCTCCAATTAATCCGGATAATGGATGTTCTACTGCATTCTCAAATGGTGTATCATGAAACTGGGTTGATGAACAGCGTTAAAAGCAAAAAATATTTCTGTAATATTAGAACAATAAAATGAGATGAAATCTGTAATAGGAATTAAATATTTTAACAACATAATTTATTAATTCAATAGGTGCAAGAACATTTTTAATACGAACTAGAATTATGAAAATCATTGTTTAAAAAACATAGAAAATAAGGGGTGGTTTCCTTATTCACAACTATTCAATACGGAATCGAATCAGCCCCTGAATCAGCGCGAGTGCTAATCAAGAGAGAGAGAGAGAGAGAGAGAGAGAAGTCGCTTGAATTTACTCTTTTTAATGTTGGTCCGTTCGGATATTCCCTCCTCGTGCAAGTGAGTTGGTGAACATTTCAACTATGTTAAAATCCAAACTTCAGATAATATTATTTCCCTACATCTGAGCTCATGAAAACCGTTGAGCTTGAAGTTCTGCTATCTCTTATGCCCCTGTTAACGGCAGATTCTTCGTATCTGCAGTAGGAAGGGTAAAGGGAAGCGAACTCGACAACACTGGTTGAATATGATGACTCCTTTACCTACCCTTCGAACAGGCTGAGTACCATTCGAGACATTTCTACAACTACGACTCACTTATAAGTCCACCTTGGTAGGGCTACTGCCAGGTAATAAACATGTGTATCGCATGTCAACTATGGCGAATTAATGTGCCACAGGTGTGTGTGTAAAGATATTTCGCAGTCAGAGTCAGTAAATGTTCTATGAAGTCTAAACATTCTTGTCTCATGGGCGTCTATAACAACACAATCAATGTGGTGGTGGAAATGTGAGACCACTCACCTGTTATATGGATAGGAACTCTACGTGTGAAGAACAAAGAACTCCCTCTCATCTGATTGGAAAGAGTAGCTGAAATTTGAAGTTATCTGTTTTTGGTGCTCTTTGTAGAAATAAGCCAGGATAGATCAGTAAGTAATTGCTCATCTGAGCCAGAGCTGCTTTTAAACACTAACACCCTTCCTTGGGACACGCAAATTACCATTAAAAATAAAATCTAGTCAAGAAAGGGTAACGACTTATGCACATTATAACTCAGGAACTGGAATGAGATTAAATATATATATATATATTTTTACTATATTTACAAGTCTGGATCTTCTCAGCTTTCGACGTGGCGTGGAGGTAAAAGACGCTTAAATAACGAATGGCTACGCAGATTTTTGCCAAGCGAATTACTTTCAAGAATTCCACCATTAAACTCTTCAGTATACAATTTCATCCGCACGGGAATCGAACCTTCGTCCCTCATTTGATTCTCGAATACAAATCGCCAACTTGCCCCCTGGAAAAATTTAACGCTTTGTTAAGCACTACTCAAATGAACATCAAAACCTGGATTGCACACTCTACTGTTTCAAAGAATCGACTGGACGATCCGGACATTGTTCATGGCTCAATCTAAAAGATGGATCAGGGTTCACAGTGCTGCTAGAGGAAATCTTGATTACTGACATTAGTAAAGGCGAACTACTGTCCACCGCCAGTGCACTTGACTCCTCAGAAATATTCAGCATTAGCGCCAGCGAACAACAAAACCAAAGACATGTTCATCTTGTGTGCAAATTGCCGCTGAAAGAAATTCATGTATTTTCCCCAAACACAAATTCAAAACGCGAACAAATGTTGCTAAACATTTGCGAAATTCGTAAAATACGGGTAATAAAAAATCTGATACTCACGCATATCAAGTACACTCTCAGCAGAACTCTCAAATTGTCGTGCCAAATTGTACCTTCAACATTTTTAAAAAAACACTAAGTCAAAAAATACTAAAGAGAACGTTTCAGACGCATATCGGAGAGGGTCTTTCGAGGAGGTCCTGCTGCTTCCAAAGCTGACTGGTTATGAGCTCCAAAGGCTCGGCAACGCCAATATGAACCCGAGCACGGATACAAAATAGAAGAAAAATAAAAAACCCTCAACTTCTTTTACCTCCAAGTAATATGGAAGGTTCCACTCATGGCCTCAGTCTCGAAGATTCGGCTCTGCTAGCTGGCTAAAAAGACAAAGAACAATACACAAAAAAACTATCTGGATGAGTCCCGTTACTCTGGGAATTTTCCACTGCAACACTCGTTGCTGGTGAACAGAAAATACTGGATATAACAACTTTCCAGTCACCTACTATTACTACAAAAAATACGAAATTCCGAACATCCAAAAATATTAAAGATTAAAATATTCACGCTGTAGCTTTGATTACAGACAGAAACACAATGAAATTAAAGATATGTCATCCATTACCATATACGCATACATGTAAAATATTTCCTTACTAATAAACAAATGCATTATAATATCCAAATGTAAGTAAACTACTGCATTATTCAAATAGAAAATAGATATAGAAATAGCTTGGGTAAAGTCGACCTTATAGAAGGGGGCAAGAAGAGAGCAGAAATACAAAATTGCATGCATAAATTTACATGATACACAAATTAAACATTTTTATATGAGCATATTGGTATGAAAATCAAATAAAATACAGCGTGGAGGAAAACTGGGTTGCGTCAAAGCAAAGCACCTGGTCATGATAAGGGATGGTCGGCATGGAAGTCTTTGTCAGGAGTGGGCAGGTCCAAGGTGATCTTGGCAAGATGGGGTCGTAGTAAACCTCCTTCAGGCACAATGTATCTATGAGATGTGCTTGACATGTTTTAGACATATTTTCGTAGTGACAACACTGAGGTGGCTCTAAGACACAATACTCTCCTAGCTATTGTTGTTACGTAATTCACTTGATTATTTAAAGTGTGGAATGAATAGTTGCTTGGTTTTAACGTCTCTTGTAATCTGTAAGTTACGTTGCGCCCTTTCGAGAAATACACTATTGTTCTTGGACTTTTGCTGCTACGAACATAACTGCACCAGTCAGAACAAAGACTTCGTGCCCAGGATATGGGAACATCCAAATGTCCGTTTTGGTCCCGAAAAGGGAAATCTCATAGGATGCCTGCAGGACATGTTTGGTGCACATAATTATTATGGGGTATGAACGGGAACGGAATGTTAGGCCATTCTAAATCCCGGATATATGCCATTGACATCCAGGTGATCTGCCTTGCATCATAGAAAGATGAAATGGAATTCTTGCTCATGTCTACATGGGACGTTTGTTGGGTTCCGACGGACGTCCTATCAGGAAGATTTTGAGATATCCCAGGAGGAAGTCCAAGGGATACGTTATGCATCTCTTGAATATCCTGAGATACGATTCGGCAATTTAGGAAATTCCTGTGACGTCTTTCTGCATTTGTGCTTTCTGGGGGATAGAATAATGAGAAATGTTTGATAGATAACTCTGACGAAGTAGAAAAGCTTGTTTTTAACCCAGGACTTTATTTAGGGTGGATGCATGGAGCCCGGACCCCTGAAATGTCCTTCGACTTCTTAAAATCGCCAGTATTTACTTGATTTGTAAATTGCATTCATCGTTTTCTATTTTAGAATATGTTGTGAATGGAAAGGGAAACCAATAGGATGTCTTCTGTCTTCTTGCAAACAGCAGGTTCCATCTCTTTCTCTAAACTGGTCAACCTGAAATTGTTTACCTCCTTCTGTCTTCTGGACTGGTAAACTGAGCAAAATGTGACCGCATTTCTCTGGCGACAAAGATCACTTCGAGTGCATATGAATAGTTAGTGTGAATTGTATACAAGAATACTGTCCACTCGTTCGACCTGAACAAAAATATCAAATGGTCGGCCGAGAATTATAAGGTTCTGTCTAACATTAAACCCTATGCAGTTAGAACCTTATAATTTTCAGACGACGAAATGGCGGTAAACTACGCAGCATCGTCTGTTCTCACCACACATGTAGCTGATTGACAGTTGCTAATTTTAAAGTATTCAATGAGAAGTGAGAAAGGCAACAAGCTTATTGGAGTGGAAATAAAATCTCATTTGTTTTTTGAACCAAGAGGCTCCAAAATAAGGCCAAATATTTCATTTTCTTCACTCACATGCAGTACATCAATTGACTTTAAAAACCTTGTTTGCAGGTGGTGTCAGTTGAGTTCGTATGTCTTTCAAGCTGGTGTTGAATTTTAATTTGTTTTGTTTTTTACATAGTCTTTTACGCAACTTTGATTCAGTCCAAAAATTTGCACAACACAACAACATATTAGGCTATTGTGTTCGCGGTTTTTCAATCCAATCTTGGTGTTTTAATATTGTCTTCAAGTTACGTTTCAAAATGAAGAGCATAACAACAATTGACAATTTCTTCAAACCGCTCAATAATGTTATAAAGACTTACTTATAAACAGTGTTCGATTTGTATAATTTCCAGAGAGGGAAACATTTTTCTCAGAACGTAAAAAAAAGTAGTTTATATCCGTTCAAATCCCAGGCTTGGGGGATACTTCGCAAAACAGAACCAGGGAATATTTTCGTAGAGAAGGGAAATCTCAACCATCCCCGGATTCAAATCGAACACTGCTTATAAAGACTTAATTGCAAATTTGTCTTACCTATTGAGTGTTTGTGATATGAAGTGCAGTGAAAACTCAAGCGAAAGTTTTGTTATTTAAGGAAGGAAATATCGAATATAATCAAACCAATGTAGGGATTTCATATCTGGTAATAGATGAACGTTCATCTAATCCTAAGGACATTGGTATTTTGGTTCAAGAGTCGAATTGTGTCAACATTACTTACTAGAGAAACCAGATATGTAATATTAACTAGTTAAAGAAAGCCAGAAAACTCATTTTCATTTCCAATTCGTCGTCATGGCTTAAGCTTAGTTTTCAGTATGATTGGTTTGAAAAGTGGAGGTGATTGACATACAGTAAGGCACAAGACGGTGCATATTGTCGTTAATGTGTTCTTTTTAGCAACCAGTGTTGGGAAAGGGTACCTTCAACGTTTACGTTCTCTGGTTACCAAGGCCTTTTGTAAATGGAAAAACGCAGTGAAAGTATTTAACGACCACGAGAAACGTTGCCAACGATGCTACGATGAAGCTATAGTATGATTGATCCATGCCAAAAGTAGAAGCGGACTATCTCCCATGGTGTGAGAAATGGAAATCAGTGAAGAAACTAGAAAGACCAAGAAAGGTGCCAGAGGCTTTGGTGGCATGTCCAAGTCTTTATCTATCTATTCTCTCACTCTCTCTTGAAGAAACTAAGTACTCTTCCAGTTTCCACAGCAAGTGGATTTGATTTGATTTGATTTATTTTCATTCTGATGACCAGATTCCATGCACAAGCATTCTGGTATAGAACACGTCATTACAGATACATGTAATACAGATTGCACACACACACACACACACACACACACAGACACGTCAATACATACATATAACATATAAGAATTACTATTACAATGAATACAATACAATGTTACAATGAATACAATATATAAACAAGATAGAATTGCAAAGAATAGAAAGAAACGCAAATTCTACAAAGAAAATAACTTGCTACCACACAAGAATACAAACATATTTACAAAAATAATATTATCAGAAAATGATTTATGTTGCAGTGAATGGACAAGGATAAATTAGCACAAAATATAAAGAATACAGAGTACAATTAAAAAGAATGGTAGAGTGAATACACAATATATATTTACATAGAAAAAAAAACACATTTGCTATTAGGTACAACTCAATAGTTTTCAACTTATTCCTGACTGTGAAAATTCTTCAACACTATAAAAACATTTTTCAATAAGCAGTTTTCTTAACAGTGATTTAAAGGTGTTTTTGTCTTTAGCATGCTTAATATTTACGGGTAGATCATTATAAAATTTAATGCCCATATATAGTTGGGATTTGGAGAACATTGTTGTTTTGTGACATGGAAAGAGGTCATTTTCAACCACGAAGAGAATAGAGACGTATCTTAGGAACAGGACAACAAATGAATGCCTCACTGGTATTACTTTGATGTCTGTACGCTGGGAATTAGATATCTTTCCTGATGACGCTTTAGATTCTCTGGCAAGGAGAAACAGAAGAATAAACATAGTGCTTTATTAATTTTCTTGCAGCTAATGGGGGCGTAGTGAAATTGGAATCTTATGAACAACTGAACATGTTTAAATTAGTGTGAACTTCGCAAACTGCTTTAAGGTGACAAGATTAGTTATGAAGAAACACACCTTCTGTTTCATGCTAGAGGCCCTTATGTTTCCTGCTTCAGTTCGGTGAGTTTAATTATGCACAGCATTTATGATTTCTTTTGTTTTTTTCACATAGGCCTATATTTTAACATTTATTTTTCAGGATATTTGTCAACTTAAACTTCAGATAATGTCAGAGACTGCGGCAGGATCTTTAGTTTGGGGTGTATGTGTAAAGTCAAAATTGGCAGGGTGTAAGTAAAGTTTTGTTCGTTTTTATCTATTTTGACCATAAAAATGTAAAGTTGGGGTGATTTGGCGAATTTCGGGGTGACACCACCACAGGGGGTGGGTCTCGCAGAATCACTGGATAAAATATTTTTTAAAAAAACGTCGATTTTACAATGAAATCATTGGCAGCAATGGCTCCAGTCAAATCACAAATATGATAATGATGCCTCGCCGTAAAATGCTTCTGTGATTACATGCGTTACTTTAACGGTGATAGCGTTATTTCAATCACTGGAGCTTTTGCTACCAAACGATTCCACTTTTTTTTTTTTTTTTACTATGCACATCGTGGTTTTTATAATGTGTCAGTGACGAACTTTTAATTCAAAAAATTTGAAATTTTCAAAATTTGGGGATCTCGTTTTACTAATTAATTCTGGGGACCCCAACCCCCGAGACAAGTTTCCAGAAACGTGGTTTATCCAAATGGTATAGAGATGATGTGACTAAATATAAAATAATGAGGCCACAGAATAATAAATAATAACAGCGAAGAACAAGATCTCAGAATTTTCTTATGCATCTGCCAGATGTGAAGCGACGAGTCGGATCATAAAACTCCGTATAAGTCATGGAATGTTTTCATTACTAACAATATGGTATTACGTAGTTTACCAACCAATTTTACTGAATTTGTCAGGGGGAATGCTCAGCCGTGACATGGATGCAAAATGTAAGTTACTAATAAAGTGGAGATGAAGGAGTTTCTAGATCTCCTGAACTCAGTGTTTCTTCCAGAAAAATTTATTCGAGGGTCTCACGTAAAATATAAATAATACATATTGTTTCCAATGTTCTAAAATATAAAATAACTGTGATGTTACTTAAAAAATATGTACTTTCTTAATTATCCTCAAAATAGAATAAACAATTTGTGTAGAATGTGCTTTCATGGGGGCAAAAAAACAAAACAACCGAAAGCTTGCCTGAACTTGCGGCAGACGTCGTTCTCAGTAATCTTCTCAGCTTACATGGGAAGGGTTTTGGTTCGAACAGGATTTGTTTTTTGATAAGTATATGTATTACTGTGTATAAGTATCCCGATGCTGGTAATGCCTGTACCGACCAGGTAAGGCTTCGTTTGTCCGCTACACGTCGTTAAAGTTTGGAGCAAGGGGGAAAACAGCCGATGCCATGACTCCCGTAGTTTCCGTTTGAACAGAAGTTTTTGGTAATACTTAGTATATGTATTCGTACCCCGATGCTGATAATGCTTGCAAAATAATTCGACAGTGTAAGGTCGCATTTGTCCAGTACAAGGCGTTAAAGTTTGGAGTAAGTGGAAGATAGCCCTGGCAGCCGCTGCAACGGTTCCCGCAGTTTCGGTTCGAACACGCATTTGTTACTCAAACTATATATATGGACATACCTGACAGTGCTGATAAAGACTGTGAAACCACAATACCGTGTAACACAGTTTGGCAAATATAGGCCATTCTATATAGCAATTCGCTTATCCTGTAAATATCTTAAATCAGATTTTTGTTAATTAGGTTATCCTTGTTTGTATTCTGGGATTATATATATTCTTACCACTTTGATAAATATTAAAACGCACTGTTTAGTTGCAGGCAGTGCTTTTTTTTCTAAAAAAAAAATATATTGCTTTCTGATGATTTTCTCTGTATTGTAATTTATTTTTGTATTAGTGCAATTTTAAAGCTATCCTTTCAATCAAATGCCAAATTCATGTAGTGTTCTAGTCCATGTCTTTGCTGTTGAGTTTATTCAAGTATCGATGCATTACTTACATTTCTTATTCACATTTTCAATTCAAATATGAAATTTGTAGGCTTAATTGGGAATCAAAGTTGTATTATAAATAGAGAAGATAGAAAGTATGTAAAAACCAATGTTCTTGAGGAATACTTCATTAAATTGAGGTTCAAATATTAATCCTGAAGGATTTTGCCACATTTCTTTTAATGTTAATAGCTGCCTAATAATTACGAGTTGAACAGGTGGAGATTTCGAAACGTAGGCTTTATCCACAGGGAGGCAAAGAGCGAGATTTAAGGAAAACAGTGGCTATTGGTTGCAACGTGTGTAACGTCACTATACGGACCCATGAACGTGTAAACATAGCGAGAGCATAGTGGACATAAAAAGTGATATTACACCTAATATTTTGTAGCGAAAAACATATTTATTTTTGTGATTCAATAATGAATATAAATAATTGAACGATATAAAAATACACTACAAACTTCCTAAATTGTAAAGAAAAAAAAAGTATCTTAACGTTACTGGCATGTGAAAGGAAAACTTACACTCGTACGAATTTGATTTTAGAACCGTAATATGTCATAATTGGAATTATTTTCGTTATAAAAGAGAGAAGGTATAATGCTGATAGTATTATTTCTTTTAAAGATAAATATATTTGTGGTTCCCTTGATCCCTTGAGCAATTATTCGTGATATTTTAAGTGCATGATCAATTATTGTAATTAGCGCCCTCTGTGTAATACAAGAGCTCAATTACTAGTCGGTTGGATATTCTTTTTCCTTGGCAGACAAAAACAAAATTCTGATTTCCAGAGATCAAGTCAATAACTAATTGCATTACAACATGCAAGACAGGACTTACCAAATGTCCTTCCAATACAACCTATCCTTCCCCTTCTACAAGACCGCAGTTTTCTGCTCGCAGTCTAGCTATTAACACGCTGTTTTGCCTGTGAACTCATCGTGCACACTTTGGTTAATACTGCTCGTTTGCTCAATGCGAAGCCGCAAACATTCTAAGTCCGAGACTTGCAGAACATGTGAAAATTTGTAAAGTGATTGAACAAAGTGAGTTAGTCAATCAGAACAAGTGTATGTTAGGTAACCAAAGAACGGTCACCATGACAATACCGCATCTAGGAAATCTATTCAATTTCTTTTCTGTATCAAAGTTTTGAGACAAAGCAATTCTAACACGTAAGTGACAAGTGTGTCTTATGAACAATCTCTCCAGTATAAAGACGTCAATTGCAGCCCACCAGCAGTGTAGGTGAGTTGAGTTTTACGATTTGGTTCGATCTTATTACTTTAAGAAGATTTTGAAAGTTGGAGTAATGACACATTGACTTGTTTAGGTTAGTTTTAATGTATGCATTGTGCTGGCGATTTCTCGACAAAGTTTCGCCCGTATAATCTGGTACCCATGAAATGTATTTTCCATTACACCATTTTTGAGTCCTTTGCATGTTGGTAGTTTAAGCGAGTTTTAGCCTGTCCCGAGATGATAAAGTGTGTATTTTATGGGACATGGTACTTCTGTAGTGTTTTACCATAACTACGTCCTTAAAAGAACTGTTCTTTGGGACATCATCTCTCACCTCATTTTATTATTTAGTTCGGCTACCGCGGAGAGAGTGTATGCCGAGATGGTATTTTCAGAGTACCTACTTTTCTTCTCATGGCAGACATTATTTTTAGAGCTTTAGGCATCTGACGCTCAGACCGGGATAGGATGGAGAGAGAATTGTGGAAGGTAGACGTCTAGGGCCTATTTTTGTAGGTAACATTCCAGTATTTGCCTGTAGTGACTGAGGAAAAACTCTTCAAAAATCTCAGGATGGTTGGCCGCTGGGGTCACCAGGACTTTGGGTCACCGAATTCTGAGCCAAAAACTATTTGAAGAACAAAATCATTTGTTGATTCCTTCTACATTATTTAGGCAGAGGAAAAACAATACATGTACTGCATCGAAACACACCATCACGTAGTATAGTGATCAGAGAATTGTTTTTCTTCTTGTGTAGGAAACTGTGTTTTGCTATCATAACCAGTTGATAAGCAAAGACCAAGTAGTACTCCTATCTCAAAACGCAGTAGACACAGCTGTGTTCCAATGCGACTAAAAAAAGAAAAGCAAGCTTATGACTTCAATCTCTGAAGTATGAAATTTCATGGTATCAGTTTTGCGAACCACAAGAAGTACTTTCACCAAGTCCCAGCTTTCTGGTAAAAATAATAAAATATCACCAAAAAAAAAAAAAAATAGATTCGGCATCACATAATATGATCCCGTCGTTTGTTGGGCGATTTGAATGACGGATGATCGGTGGCTCCGTAAGGGTGATTGTATAGTTTTCTACCTAAATAACAATATTTGCTAAATGGCAATTTTGTTGTCTAATTTAATTACTTGGGGATAATCAATGGCAACTTTCTAATAAGTTCACGAGACAAAAGTAGGAAAGATCGCGTCGTACAACATGAGTAATTTAAGAAGCCAAGGCATGGCGCTACATATGAAATTTTAGAGATCGGCTTTCTAACAGCTGCGTCGTGTGTTGAATTTCTGTGATTGACGATCGCTTCGTTGCCAAGATAGATTTATCGAGTTTAGCAAGGCAAGGGATTTAGCTAATAGAACAGTTAAAATTTGTAAGTCAAAACATACTGTCGTAAATGCCTGTCAACAGTAGCGAGCACTGCAATCTAGCACTATTCTGCAATACAATTGTGTGCCAGAAATCTACCTTCGTAATGTGACTGCAAATTTGCTTACCATTAGGGAAGAGTTGCTGCAGGACAATGCAGACCAGTCATAACCCAATTCTGAAACACCACTCCGACAGGAATTACATGACTTTGGATTCACGTGGCATTAGTTCCGAGTTAGAGACGCGTAATCGTTTACCAGGTAATTCATTACATAGAAAATTTCACATAATATTGTTTCGAGCCATAGTTTGGTTTTCATTGTCACATAAATCAGATTGATACTTTTAAATATATCGGATACAACGCAAGTGCTTTGTTGAATTATGAATTGTATGTAGTTATGTCCAAAAAACAAGAACACTGTCTGTTATATTCATCCAAAAATGATAACGTTTTGCAGTCATAAAGAAATAACGATGAAATTTCAGATACACACTTATTACTACATTTCCAATAACATTGGAGGAGAATCATATTTCTACTATTTCACTAATTTTGTTCTATTGGGAAAAATGGTTTTGGGGTGTAAATATCTAATAAATGAAATGACTATACTCTTCAATGGGTTCG
>JAGDQP010001606.1:12129-29347 GCA_022664845.1 Lepisma saccharinum
ACTCGTTTTAAATTTAATCATTCTTTTCGTACTATAAACATATAACATGGGGTTGCTTGTGTATTGAATAGCTGCATCAAACTGAAGCCAAGGAAAACAAATTGTACAAAAAAGTCAACAATCTGATTCGAAACAAAGAAGTTTAATATTTCGTAAAACTACAAGCATTTAGTCACAATCTATTACAAGACACATTTATCACCCGAAGAAATATCTTTCGAATGTGTACATAGCTTTCTTTTATGTAAAGTAAGGATAAATTATTATCGAAAACATTATCAAAGAAATGCATATATAAGTACATATTTTATTTGATTAAACCAAATAATGTCGAAGATAATGCAATTTTTAATTTGTAATTTTCTACATACGCCTAGAAGCAATTATCTGAGACTTTTGGAAAGAATACAAGCCAGTATAACCGTAATAACTTTTTCCGGTACATTATACAATGTTTCTTTTTTTCAGTTTTTAGGTGTATGTAATATAAACTACATCCCCTGGGCGAAAAAAGTACATATATAACCCTGTATAGTAAGCCTAAAAATATTTAACCGCATGTGGACTTTCTTAGTGTATCTAAACACTGATTAGAACTCATTTTCCTCTTTCTTCATCCTTTTTATCCTATTCAAGATCGGATACAAAAAATACAATTAAAAAACTTATGATAGAGAAGTGCTTCTAAGTGCACCAGAAACCCTTTTCATATGAAGTACATACAGATAGCGCGTAGGATAAGTCAGAAGAGCTGCATACTATATATTTCATGCAAAAATTGTTTCAATGAGTTCCTCCCCATAAGCCCGTGCATTATTCAATCATATTGTTTCAATTGCGTACACTTTTTAAATTCGAACCTTTTTAGCTAATGGCCATTTCTTTGCAGATGTCATCTAACAATTCAAGCAATTTATATCGTACAGGTTCTTCCTCTGCTAGTAGAGTATATTCCCTTACAATACTTTTAAGTTCTGCTACTGTATCATTTGATGTTACGCATTTACGGAAAAGGATTTCAACTAAATCAAAACTATTATTATCTTTTGCATCGGAAGAAAATATCATCACCTGGTCAATATTAAAAATGATCTGGTTCTTTTCAGTTCTTGTGAGTTGGTCCAATAGTATTCTGAATCCTCTGTCTGAAATAATACGATAAGACCATTCATCCAACATTACATAAATTAAAAAACTTCTATAGTGTTTAGGAACTTCGTTCCAAAATATACAATAAAGCTCCTCATAATTGTAATCATTCCAGGTAATAATTTTACGCAAAATATCCGACAATATAGATAGATAATCTTCCTGATACAGATACTTGCATATATTGTGCGTCATTTTCTTAAATAATCCTTGCAAAGGCCAATATAGAAAGCCTCTTAATATTACATAAGCTGCATTGTCATACTTATATTCCGTTTCCCTCCAAAGCACTAATCGCTGATCCTCATTCATCCTACAGAAAAGAAACAACAAAGTATTGGACAAGTAAGACATAAATACAACTGGCTCCCGTGTATGAATAAGTTCCCTTGTAAGACAGCGAGCAGTGTCCATTAAAATAAGATTTCTTTCTTCACGGCAAAACTTCTCTAACAAAAAATTCACTGCAATTTCATTACGACAAATATCATGAAACTTAAATCCATATTCAAAATCGCGTAATCTAATATCGGAAGAGGAAAACAAATTGCAAATCAAAATATCCTCTTTCACCAGTTGACAATTCCAATATCTAACCAATGAAGATTTATGATCTTTGACAGATTTCACATACTCTTCACAAGACTCTTTCAACTTTTCCCATAATATAAGAATATCAGTTTCTAGGCAGTAAATAGACGCGATCTCAAAACGTGTTCTAATATCAATACTTTGATCTCTGATTAACATTTCTGCTGTTCTTTTTCTGTCAATAGTACCTTGTGACGTCCAGCAAAATTCTTTTGGTAGATCACAAACAATACTACAATGCTTCCGGTGAAAGACCATCCATATAGCTACTTCTAAACCTATTGGCTCAATAATAGATAACAATTTAAGTAATATACTCTCCGGTAGTGGTAGTAGTTTAGCATTTGCTAATACTTTGTTTTCAATTTCTTTCCATTTATCCAGTAATTTATTTTCATAATCTACAAAGTCTAATTCTGATATAAGACTCTGAATACTACCATTTTTCCAAAGTGATACACCTAACGCCACACGAGCGTTTAGCTCGAGCGGAAACGGTAAATTATAACGAAACTCCATTCTTTAATATATTACACTGCAATTACTAATTTAAAATTCGAACACCAATACACTATTTTGTAAACAATATTAGTTCTTAATGTACTGCTCTAAACAAAATGTCACTTGAGTTTTGGTTCTTGAACAAGTTGAATTTCATTTGCTTTAGATACAGTAGAAGTTGTCTGACGTTGTTCACACAAGGGATCATTAACGAAAGCCCTGGAATAAAATAAAAGTTTTAAAAACTTGTCAAGATACATTTAAACAGAAACAATTACACATAATGTCTCACAGCAAACACCTCAGAATGTGAGCTCTTTCTTTAATAAAAAATCGAACTTAAAATTCTTTGAAAGTGATATAAAATTTGACAAATATATAATGAATTTGGAAGAGCTTTCGGGTTGTTACGTCTTTAATTTTTTTCTTCAGAATCAATGCTATCCCGTTGGAATCCTTATATATGACTTGTTTTAGTAGTATTGAGTACCGACTTCGAATGTTATCAATGGTAAATTACTTTAAAACAGTGTGGGTTTAAGTATTCCCCCATGTTTTCAGTGTGTATATATAAGAGTCTAATTGTAAATCTTAATTGTGAATTGAAGTTTTTTTATTTAGTGTGTATAGAGTACTGATATACAGGTCGAAAAAAAACACGCAAATATTGGTTA
The DNA here is from genome assembly GCA_022664845.1 of Lepisma saccharinum. Taxonomy (NCBI): domain Eukaryota; kingdom Metazoa; phylum Arthropoda; class Insecta; order Zygentoma; family Lepismatidae; genus Lepisma; species Lepisma saccharinum. Next base: position 15,045 of record JAGDQP010001606.1, read on the forward strand.
CTTTCCGCGTGGTAAAAAAAAGGCTGGTTTTATTGTTGTTTCGTTACAAAAATTCAATACTAGCATTTCTGGTTTCAATTTAGTAAAACGAAATTTATTTACGCTAATAATGTACAACAAACTTTCTGGTTACAATTCGAATATAATTTCTCCCATTTGCGCTCTTCTACATGAAAGAAATATTCCATTGGTTAAGGAGCCTCCTCGCGCACACCCACACTTTTAAATATTTCTTCTAAATATGAGAAAAAAATCAAAAACCTCTATAAAAATGTTAGAAGACAGCGAACATACAGATTACTATGAGATACAATGAACAACGATCTCGAGATCTTGTCGATTGATGAGTACAGAGATTATAAAGACGTAATAATCTTTGTAAATGCATTACTCATCAATGGACAAGATGTCGAGATCGTTTTCATTGTGTTTCATAGTAATTATAAGTTCTAGTGCTTATGTTCTAACATTTTTCAAAGTGTTCTTCGTTCTAGAAATGGTCAAAATGATAGAAAGGTGGGGACGGGCGCGAGAAAGGACCTTAATCCTCTAATGGCCTTTAGGCAACTTTGGCGCAGGATAAGAACAGTTGCATACTGCAAGTAAATTTTGGCAGTGGAAATCCCAACAAAGATGTTATCCTAAATGTATATTTCTAACAAGAACGAGCATTTTAACTATTTCATTAATCATCAAATAATATCAAAGGACCCGATTAGTAAAAAAAAAAAAAAAAGTTATTTTCAAAGGCAGAACGAAAAAATAAAAAAGTCCTTTTTCTTTTTTCACCGGTCCATTTTACGTTCTTTTTCTATCATTAGTTAATATAAACAACAATTTTGCATTGAATTTCTTGACCACTTTAGACGACGTAATGGCTTGTACGGTCTCTCGTACGATGGAATGTATACAATTCCTAGCACGAGACTTTTTGTGCGATAAATCTTACAATATTGCATAGTGATTTACACGGTACAATTATGGATATGACGGAATAATGATGAAACTTCCAGAGCTTATAGTTCTGACATCTCAAGCAAGGGGGTCGCCAGAAACTTTGCCAAGGGGCATTATTAAAAGCACGCATGTCACTGTCACAGAAATGGGGAACATTTACGGATGGATCATGAAGGGAAATATATTTATCTATCATATAATACTGCAAAACACTTATTAGACTAGACCATAGTATTTTCCAAAATCATCTTCTGGAAAGTTACGGTTTTTCCCTTCTGGTAGCACTATCGTTTGTATTGACAAAGCAAGAGAATACCAATTTCGGAACTTATGGCAGAGTAGAAACTCCCAGATACTTATAGACACTTCTCCGAAATCTTATTTCTTTCCTACCTTCCAGGAGAGAACTTGCTAATAGGCTAATCATATAAAACAATTTCAAAAATAAAGTAAAATTGAAATAACGATAATTTGCAAATGGAATATGAACTCAAAACTTACTTACTTACTCTACAGCTTAAGGAACTCGCAAGTTCATCGCCGCAGTAACAAACGTTCGCCATAGGATTCCATTCCGGGCAAGATCAAGATCACAAATACCTCGAATTCTCGAAGATTCCTTATAATGTTGGCTCCCAACGTCGTATCAACCTTCCCAACGGTCTATTATAATGCATTTATCCAACCAAGGTGAAATATAGTCTTCGTTTCCCCTCATCCGAGCTATATGGCCTGCCTATCTTAGTCATTGCGATTTCATTATTCTTACAACATCGGGTGAGTCGTACAGTAAGTGAAGTTCTTCATTATGCAGTATCCTCCATTCTCCACTCGTCTCGTTTCGGTTCGTATATCTTTCTCAATACCTTACTTTCATTCAAACACTCGTAATATATTCATCTGCTAGGGTCGTACTCTAACTTTCGCAACCATAAAGTATTACCGGCAGAATAACCGTTCTGTATATTTTCAGTTTTAATATTCTTGATATTAATCGCGAGGTTAGGAATTTCTGGACTGAATAGGAACACGCGTTGCCCGATATTAAATGACTTTTTATTTCTTCCGTTACATCTATTTGCTTGTTACACATATTCCTAAATATTTACATTTGTTTACTTTCTGTATGTTGTCATTCTTAATTGTTATGTATCTATTTTCTTCATTTCGCGTGTTTCGGCTTATCGTGTATTTTGCTTTCTCCATGTTTACCTGTATACCTAACTCATGCACGCTTCTAATAAGACATCGGTGTTGGTTTCTGGTGCCTCTATAGCTTACCCTATTAAATCTACATCGTCCGCGTACACGAACAGTTGATTAAGCCATTGAACGTTAGGCCCTTTTTGTCCCCTTTCATTTTTAAAATCGCATATTCTAAAGCAAAGTTAAACAGTAGTGGTGAAAAGCAATCACCTTCTTTCAATCCGTTGCGAAACTTGAAACTATCTAACAATTACCTACCAGTAGTCTGCTTATGGTGTCGCTGAGACACATCCTCATTAGTTGAACCAATTTTTTCGGAATTCCAAATCGTACCTGGATACTGTATAACTTTTCTCTTTTAATAGAATCATAAGCTTTCTTAAAATCAGTGAATGGCTGGTAAACAGTCCCATTGTATTCCTATTCACTCTCCAAGAATTGTCTCAAGGCAATAATTTGATCCAATGTGCATCTAATTCTTGTAACGATTGGTGATCTCCAATTATTTCGTTTACGTACTCGCTTAGGCGTGTTAACAGAATATTACTTAATAGCTTGTAACAGGTTGGAAGTAACGAGATTCCAAGGTGATCACTACAGTCCGATTTATCGCCGATTTTGTAATGCAATTCCTTGATTAGTGCCGTTCCTCCCGCTTTAATTCGGCTGGAATGTTGTCTATTCTTGGTGATCTGAATTTTTTTAATTCTGCTATCGACATTTTGACTTCGATTTCGCAAGGTTCGGGTATCCACGGTTCTGTGGTATAGATTTTAAATTCCTCTGTTTTTTTCTCTGCTGTGTCCATTAAGAAATTTGTCGAAATAACTTTTCCACACATCGATAATTTTAGTCGGATCGAGCTAAAGATCTTCACGTCTATTTCTAATCTTCCCTAACATCGACTGGTAACATTTCTTAACGAATTTACCCCTTTATATAAATCTACTCTTCTCGTTTTCCTCTATCTGTAACCTCTATCTGAACTCAAGACAATGTACAAAATGTTCTAACAGTGGCAAGAACAGTATCAAGTACAACATCATTGAATAGTAAAGATCATCAAATGTTACAACTCCAATGTTCTACCTGGAATGTTAAGCTCGTTGTTGATTACAATGGGAATTAATAAAGGGTGATCAATGCCTATTAGATGATTTATAGTCACAAAGACAGAGATCTCATATTGTCAGACATTGGAGTTACAATAATTCAAATAGATTTAAAACTGGAATAGTACTAACATCAAATGTTGTGTTGGATGTCTAATACAGAGAGAACATAGATACTTTAGATGTAAGATATGTTGTCGAAGAAGTGGTTTGGTAGGTAACTTTCTGTTCTGCACGAGTTACCGTGAACAGAAAAAATATCTGTGGAACGTGAGCGCAGCATTCGGACCTTTTGGCTGCGGAGCCTTTCCGCTGGAACTGTCTACTTTCATTTTCCACACATTTTTTGCATCTACACAGAAACTTACCCATCAACGTTCTAGGTTCTCTTTGGGAAACTGAATTGACTTGTTGACGGATGTATTTTTTTAAGATCTTCTAAGGTGTGTGGATCTGTCCGGAACACTATATTTTAATGTTCCCTAGAGAAAGAAATCGCAGGAAGTTAGATCGAGGGGGACATACTGTACTTGTTAGTGATAACTCTATCGTCGAAAACTTCATTAATTAGCTGCAAGGAAACACTACGTATGTGCTTCTGCAAAGTCCTGCTGGAAAAACGAGACACTACGTTCCCTCACACTTAACTCATCAAAAAAGATTGCAGCATGTTTTGTACGTATCTAACAGTAATAACTGTGACCTTAAAAATTGGCCCTTTATTTTGCCATCGCTAAATGCGTATCACACTCCAATTTATTGGTCATGAAGAGGTTCTTCATGGAGGAGATTTGGATTTCCGGAACTCCAATATCGGTTATTTTGTGTACTGACATAACCACGATTGGTATGTCGAACCAAGCTTCATAAGACAAAAAATAGGCTAGGGTCAATTTCTCCGTTACATGTTTTACCCAAAATGCATTCAAAAATCTAGTCCTAAGAACTGGATCAACCTGTTTAAGTTCCTGCACAACAGTAATTTTGTACGGTTTTAACGTAACTAATTTTGTAGCCTCCTGTAGGGAAGCGTAAGAAATTCAAGATTGCTGAGAAAGGCACCGAAAATTTTTAGGTGAATTTTCCAGACGGTGTCCAAGATCAACGAAAGTTTCTTCTGTGAGCACTGTACAATGTCTTTTTTGTTGCTTATTTTGAACACGCTGTTTCGCGAAATTGTGTATTGTTTGAAGCCTTGGAAGTCGAACACATGGGAATTACTTTTGAAATAATCTGCTCACGGCACGAGCGGATTCAGTGCGAACATACGTATCGTTTAGGAATAGATTACGCATATTATTTACCATTTCAACAATACAACAAACACACCCACAACACAATCTATAACATATAATACTCTTTCAGTCGAAATCTAAAATTAAGGCAACTTCGACGCACACCGTATGGACGATGATAGGTGAATTGCTGAAATGAAGGAACTGAAAAGAAACGGGAGAACCCAATGAAAATCCACGCACACGGTGTTTGTCCGGGAAGGTTCTAGATCGCAGGTCCCCTTGTAATAATATTAAATATAGATAATAATCTTAACTGATTTTGATAAATTTCACTTCTTATAGATGCGTTTACTTAGTTTTTTCGATATTTATGATTATTAATGTTAATAGATGTATAATTTTAAATTGCAAGAATCACTTATGGAACAGCAAGATTGAGCTCTCTGTGTTCACAAGCTTTGTTTACATTTACCTCCCAGGTAGTCAAAAGTGCCACTATAGCTATCACTTTAATACTTGAATTGCATATTAAAAGATTAAAGGAAGAAATTAACTATAAAAATTATCTCTATTATTTGTTGTGGTTATGTATAGCACTTTGACACATTATTTATGAATTTAATCAAAGTTGCATTTTTTTGTTTGCTACTTTTGGCATGTAGTACTGCCATAGTGGTGTAGATGCCATGAAGAACGCAAGGACTCGTAGAATAACGTTCCGATGTTTTTCTGTTTAAATAAGGTTTTATATTTTAATTTGTTAGCAACTTTAATAATTTATGTTTTAATTTAGATTACGTACATTTGTTATGTGTAAGTTGTAATGTAGCTACTGTTTTATACCACGTGTGTTTTTGTACGGTTTCATAGTGATACGAACTTTTATAATTTTCTGTTTATTATTATTATTATTTTGGTAATAAATGCAAATTGGAATGTGTTTTAATTTAGATTACGTAGATGTTATGTGTAAGTTATAATCATGGGCGAATTTATGGGGGGTTGGGGGCTTCCCCCATTCATTTCAGAATCACTTAAGATTACCCCGGAATAACTTCCACTTTATAAAGTAATTAACCTTTCAAAGTCTCTCTCCTAAATCCGCTAATGGTTGTATAGTTTTATTTCACCTGTATTTTGGTAAGGTGTCTTAGTGGTAGAAACTCTTTTAATTGGTTCTATCTTGTAATGTGTTTTAATTTATCTTACGTGGATTTGTTTTGCTATTTTGGTGTGTTCTTGTATTTTCCCAAGGGTCCTTGTTATGAAAGTGCTCTTTTTTAAATTTGCGACGGAGAATAATGTATTGCAGCTATAATATTGAATTAAGTTGTAGATGATGTTAGTTCTCTGCACTCATCTGCTATAATTTAACTTAATTCTACTGTTATAGTTGCAATATATTATTCTCCGTTGCAAATACTTAAAAAAAGAGAGCACTTTCTTGACTTGGACGCTTGGAAGTGGAGGGGGGCCAGATATCTAGAACCTTGCCTGTTTGTCCACCACAAACAAGAATTTAGTTTCTTTCCACTTCCGTAAGTGACACACCACTAAGTTCGAAAGAAAATGACGGAACTGGAAAGAAACGGGAGAACCCCGTGAAAACCCACTTGTCCACCAGAAACATGTTTTTAGTTTCCACTTCCGCAAGTGACTCGCCACTAAGTTCGAAAGAAAATTTACCGCTCCTCGTCATCACGAAATATCAGCTATGGCGAAGCGAATCTTGCAGTGGAGTTGAGGTTGTTCATATTTTTCTTAAAGTTTATATCTTCATCTAATTTCTTGTAATAAGTAAAATACAATTCACTTTTTGAATTTATTTATGGCTCTTTAGGCATCTGTGACTCAGATTGGGATAGACTAGATAATGTGGGAAGGAATCGGCCATGGCCTAGTTTCAAGGTACCTTGCCGATATATGATGCAAAATCCTGAAAATACTCAGTCAGGATGGCCGACACTGAGGCTCGAACACATCCAAGTACCCACGATACTAATCCGAGTTTTACAGCTTTGTTTTACAGTTTTATATGAATAAAACAGAAGTAAATGCTTTGAAGCATGAGCATGAAGGAAAAGTATTTGTTCAGAAGCAAAAGGTTGAAGGAAATGCAGTTTCTTCAGTTAGTATGAATAATCCCGAACAGAAGCAAACGCTTCAGTTCCGGTTGAGCACGATCCTTCGCTTCACTTTTAGTCATTTACTTCAAACTTTGCAAGCAAAAGCATTTGCTTTTTATTCATCCGGCCCGTTATCGACCGGATCTTGGGGACTGGGTAAGAAATCATAGATTCTTGATTTTTCCGACGCGTTTATCATAGCATTTAAACATAGAAAAATTACAAGACTTTTGCAACAAAAATATTCGCAAGATATTTTCTACAAAAGAAATTAATTAAATTTTTACTTAAGCACAAGTTGTTAGCTTCATAAGATTCGTTAACCTTTGTTGACCACTGAAAATGAAGGTAGATACTTCCACTATCTCCCTGTATGACATGGATACTTAACTACATATATTTTTAAAATAAATGCTGTAGTTTGTTAGACAATCACTCTCGTGGCGTGAGTTTCAGCGCAAAATCGTGTTGCCGATTGGCCCATACACCCGCGTGCGTTCCATAAATAATTCGCTCACCGTGTATTTCCCATTAACGACATTGGTCTACCGTTAAATAACCTTACACAAGAGAGACTAGCTACTTCACCCCTAGCCATCATTGAGCTACAGATAAAGTTGTACCCAAAATTGAACAAGCCAAGAGGACATGAATCAACTTTAGATTCGTTTTTGGCCCCGGGGAGCCACCTGGCATCAGGTGCGTGGGATCCCTTGCTCGATTTCGGCTCGTACTGTTTTGGTGCACAAATGCCGTGTTCGTGTATATTCTCGGGGTTCTCCCACTTTGTTCATTCAACCAATTCTCCCATCATCGATTCGGCTTGAGCAAGAGTTGCCTAAAGGACTTTAAGAATTCAAATTAAGATTCCTTTGAGACCCGTTGGTAATACTTTTTAATATTAAAAAATAATGGGCAACTGACAGTCAATATTGTATTTTAGTAAGTGGGCTAGACAAGAATATTAAGAATTCTATCAGATGAACTAATCCATAATTTGAAGATAATTATTATTGACGAGAAATTTGAAATCCTGGGCTATGAAGTCTTAAGTTTCGTCTTCAAATATCTCGGCTAAAAGTATTAGCTTCAAAACCTGCACCAGTTTACTTCATAAATGATGGTTTGCGTTTCAGAATCTCAGTACCGTACGGTAGTGTTCTTAATTTGTTGGGTATCATTTAAAACTAAAAATAACAGGTTCGAATATCAAGGTAAGGATAAGAATGTGTATATTACCACTGCCTTATTTGTGTTTTTTAAACTTTGTATATGCGTGTGTGTGTATGTGTGTGTGTGAGAGAGAGAGAGAAAAACTTTTTTTTCTCATTTGCTTTCTAGAACTGCTATGAACTAGATAAAAAAAGAGCGCTTTCAAGAAAATAAATGTTACCGGTACATGATGGTACACTAATGTACTTCTTTTTTTTTTTTTTTTTTTACTTTCGGTGTTTTTACCAAGTTGGTTTTGTGAGGTATAAATTGGCGTATTTGTGATTTATTACATAGATTAAAATGAATATGGCAATAAATCAGGATAACAGCAGTATCCAAAAGAGCCACTTATGAAATGCATGCAGTGAAAAACATACACGAAATATATGAAAATAGAATAGCAACAGATATAACGACTGAAGTTCAGGGGGCAAGTACCCTCCTTCCCGACGCCCTTGGTTTCAAACTCTTAAGGTAATAATGCTACAAATACTTGCGAAAGTAGTCCATTTTTTTAAATAGAGTTAAAATATTGATAATAATGAATCTTGAGGCAACAATAATTCCATTTCTCTTAATTCTACACTCTACCTAGAGAACCTTATTCTTGGTTTCAGTTGTAACAAAAGTGTCGAAGCTCTCCTTCGGTACTTCAGTAAAGATGTCTTTCTTTTAGGCAACTCATAATTTTCAATGCGGATACACAAATAACTTTTAAAAGTCTTCGCTGATAAATTCTTAGTGATATGTTTAGTTTTTACAATATTACTGAGTTAATATATGTCATATAACTAGATTGTTTACATTATTAACATTTTACGATGGTAAAAAGTATGGGTAAAACTACCGAACTCAACTTGGTTATCGTGCTTGTTCTACCATCATTGTGAAGAAACAGGAAGAACTTTCCGCAGAAAGAATCTTCTTGTTACACGGGAGAGGATTAAATTATAATAAATGAACACAAATGAATTGATTGTACCGTAGCTTTTTGTAGATTAGTTCTGCCATCGTTCTATTATACTTTAAAAGTGATACACACCACTAGGAAAGAAAGAAATAAACTCACGAAGTGAGCCGGGCTAATGACTAACTTGAGTTTAGACAGTCGTTTCTTACTAACGTTACAACATAACCGTCGTAAGTTGACGCTTGTTAAATTTGAAACCCGCGTTAACGGTAACTACCGTTTACATTACTCAAATGAACTCGGGTTAACGTTAACAATGGTAAGATGTTAATAATGTAAACAAGGCATAATTACACAAATGACTATGTATTAACTCCTATTTATACCTAGGAGGGTCAGTTGGTAATTCTGCAGTTTAACTACTACCATAGAGCACGTTTTTTTGACTGTTTCTATATTAATACTCCTTTGCTTGCCAGGTGCAAAATTCTGGCAAAGCACTATTAAAAATGTCTAGAAATGATTAAAATGAAATTCTATCAAATTATCTAATGGCCCTGTTATGCCGTCAGCTACCTAAATTCATTTATAGAATTATTAATGAATGCGATATTAAAATAAGCTTGCTACCGATCAAGATCCTAAAGATCTTAAGTGGATGGAACTTTTTTTAAAAAAAAATCCCGGTTCTTTTCCGAAAACTTTCGTTTTTTCCAGCTTGTACATTACGAATGCAATATATCTCATTACTGCCCTTGTACACGAGAAAAAATTCCGTCAGTTCAGTTCATCTTTCATTGATCGGAACTAAAAAAGTCCATGGATCGAAAGCACCTATCAAACTTTCCATTCAAAAATGCACTTTTCTACTTTTACATAATGATATGCTCTGTTATTGATCGTATTATTTGCTGGCACTGATCTGAAATTTGCTGGCTATTTGGTACGATAGTGTCATCAAATATTTTATCAATTATTAAAGAAAATAAGGTAAGTAGTTCATTTATAGTATGTTGTGTAGAACTTGATGTATCGTGTCTTAATGTAAATTCTTTGGGGGATAACTCCTCATTCCTGAGTCCTGACTGTTTGCTTATGGTTAGTATGTACAATGTCATATTCCTGAATATCTTCTCCAGAGGATGTATCTTCGAATGTAGGATGAGTTTGTCTAGTTCTAGGTGCTGGACAATAAAATTTTTCCTTCTTATATGTTGTTTTAAAACAAATCTTTGAATTGTTGTTGTGGTGGTTTTGTTGATTAAATTTCCTAGATTGCTTTCGAGGTGGTACTATTCCTTATCCTCCGCGGAGTTATTTAAAGTTACTGCATGATTTATTCTGTTAACGGAATCTTGTGATCTGTTTTCCGTTACTGATTCAGACGATGTCTTATTCTGGGTTTTTGACATGAATGTATTTGATCCACTTGATATTATTTGGGAGTACAAGGGTTTTATTTCCTGTTCTTGCAATGCTTGTTTACGTGCTCCCTTATAGGTTATGTTTTCGTTGGCCATGATTTCATTAATATTCTGTTGCAATTTAAATTCTGGGCAGGAAGAATGACCAGCCTGATGAAAATTCGAGTGGCAATGTAAACATTTCATAGAATTGCAACATGTTCCTTCATGAAATTGCATTGCACAAACGCCGCATTTTCTTACCATTGCAATCTCTACTAGAATGACGATAACCTTTACAAAGGTCACATTGACGTACTTTTTTGTCCTGGGTATTACCGGGAACCTCTTCCTGTACACATATATATAATCAGGTAATTGCTGAGATTCTAAAGTAAACTCTATGAGTTTTGTATCAACCAAACTCGTTTCCTTATTAGCTATTGTGATCCTCTTTTTCAATCTCTGTATATTAATTATAGGGAAATCACACTCAGTATTATTCTTAATTTCGTCAATGGTAACGTCTGTTGGTACTCCATAAATTACGGCATATCTTTGAACTAGCATTTTGGGTATCTTTAACTGCCATTGCACATAATTGGTCAAAAATTCATTAGCTGCTTCACAAGTCTGAAAAGTCAGCTTTACTGCCTGTTTTCCTAATGATTCAATTCTTGAAAATTTAATTTGAGGTTTCATTAGATCTTGGCTTGTTTTTATGATATTGTATCCTCTCAAATTGTTCGTCTTTGCTGTTTATTAAAAGAATCCAAGGCTCTTGATAGTTGCTAGGGAATAGTAACAACTGATCACCCCGTCCATCTTGACTTATATTTCTATTACGAATTTTGTGAACTTTAAGTAGCTTTGGATCTTCATCTTCAGTTGAAGCACTCTCTGTTAATTTTCGCTTGTTTAAATTTGACTTTAGATTAGCTTCACTTTCAGCTTCTTCCATTTCTATTAAATTCTCCTTAGTAACGTGTTTAAGTTTTGAACGTTGCGGGTCAATGCCTTGATGAGGATCTTGATTTGCACTTCCTTCGTTTATTTTAGACTTAATTCCATTATTTTTTTAAACTTCACTATTCAATGCTTTTTTAAAGCCTAATGCCAGTATTTTATCATCCATGACTTTGCGTAGAAAAACACTTTTCAGCGTAACAAACTCATAAAACCACACTATGAAAAGCCTAAAAGTTGCGTCAATTTATTACCCTTAGGTATTCGTATTTTGTAATCTAGCGCGGAAATGGCATTAATTAAGCCCACACATTGCGCATTCGTTCAATAATTGCTGTTTTATAATAAAATTTATAATAAATTACAGTTTTACAGTCAATCTGTCTTAATAATTGATATTTTAAGGTCAGTTATTTATAAGTTGCTGTGGTTACAGTTCGCCATAGTCGTCAGTTCACTCTTAAAACTCTATAGTCACTTTTAGATGTATTTTTCACTGCCAATTTTGAATTTCACATTGAAGAACTATTGTAAGATACACTGAAGCACTATGTAAAATATGTTAATAAATTTTCTTGAAGTGAAGCCCCAAAACACTTTAAAATTATGCAAATTAATCACTAAAAATTTCTGCGGTCTTTCTTCTCTTAAGTCGCCATTTTCCGAATCCCTATTACCCATAGGGTCAGTTCTACAATCGACGGCTAAACTTCTAGTCAGCGCTAAGTTGAGGCCAACTCTCATTTTGCGTTCTCTCATTGGCCAAAATCAGACTTGGCCTTAACTTAGCGCTGACTAGAAGTTTAGCGGTCGATTGTAGAACTGACCCTTAGGCATCTTTGGCTCAGACCGAGGAAACAAGCAATGTTACAAAACTTTGGCAGGAGCAGTCCCAATAAAGATTTTCTTCTAAATCATATTTTGGACATGAGCTAACATTTTAGCCAATTCAATGATCATCAAATAATATTAAGGACCCCGTTATATTAAAAAAAAAAAACCAAAGTAGCACAAAATATTGAAAAATAGTTTTTCCATCTTTCTTTTTTTTACCTCTGTACGCTGGCCGCCATGCTGACCTGGATTCAAAACCACGTCCCGTGTGGTGTGATCAACTAAGAGGTAACCAAAAATTCTTGGTCGTTGTAAGCAGGTCTCGAGATTGCATATTGGTAAGCGTCAAAACGATGGTCCCCCCTCGGTTAAGGTTTACTTTAAATACACCAAAAAACACCACCCTACTGACCAATATTATACGGTCTACACCACTCGTTCTTAAAAAAAACAATTGTCATTGATACTTCCATACGCACAAAGTGACATGCAATTATCCAGAAAATAGTATAACCCCCCACGCGAATATTTAATTCTGAAAATACGCACTCCAGTCCATACGGATATGGGGACACGCGGAGTAATACTAATGGCGTTACTTACTTATTAATGGCACAGCGAACATTCCTCTTCCCCTATTGTAATTTTATTTTCCCAACTTTGTCTTAAATTGGTGACCATTGGAACGTGGAGGTTGGGCAAGGTTAGTTGCGGTCATCTATCTTTTACATTTGGCATAAGAAAATGGCATCCCCCATCTATGGCGGATGCACATATAGTCCCTAGTATATCTACGTATGTCACCCTGATAACACTCGATCATGACACTCAAAGTTACTCTAATTTGCGTTTCAGCACTCCTACACACTTCGGTAACACAACCTTTCTCCTCTAAATTGTACTTCCATTGGTGTAGATAAAGTAAACTGGGCCAACACCAAAAAACACGCCTATTTTCAATAACAGTTCCCCCACTGGTCAACCACTGGCGCCTGGTCCATTACTGGGTCATCGCACGAAAGGGAATTAAACTGTAACATAAATACGGCCTATTATGCATTGAATTATATGTTATTCATACCTACCTAATTACCAACCTTGTACGCCATAAAAATGAAGGCTTATAAGTAAGTGAAGATCCTTGGCATTTGCCTACACCAAGTGGACGTCTCCCTCACCACCACCACCTCTAATCTAATCTTATCTAAAAAAAACACTACTTTGAGCGAATGAGGCCTCAGCCAGTCCCACCACTTCACTAAAACCAGGGGCTGTTCATCTGAACTTCGGAGTGCGCTCGTGTCCCTTCGGAAACCACGCCTCCTTTTCGTCACAGGCGGATAGCGCATAGGAAATTTCTTAAGAGGTGGTGAGAAATAATTTATTGTGGCCTTTTGGATAGGAATTTTTTGATAAAATAAAAAACTGTTATAATCTACGCTATATTGCCTATAATATGAGACAGATTTGGTTTCAATAGCTACAGTACTTCCAGAGCTACGGCCTGTTATTTGAGTTGGGTAGTGAATTTTTTGTCCTTAAATAATTTATTATGGCTGTTTGGATGGGAATTTTTTGATATATCAAGGAATAAGAGTATATAAATTCAGTAGCCTTGCCACATATATCTATATAAGGAAAAACTGCTGTATAAAAGATAATTTTTTGCTTGTAATGAAATTTCCACTCCTTTCAAAATTCCTAGTGTCGTATGATTTCCTTGTACGGACAAGATTATTTTGATTAACAGTAAACCTACCAGACATCTCTATGAAATGTGATGCTTCAGAAATAACCTTTCAGTAGTTACTTCAGAATTTCTTTTTACTCAAATCGATGTGAATAAAAAAAAATAAAAAATACTTTTTAAGACATATTTTTTAAAAACAATATGTATTAAAAAGTGAAAAATACTTTTATGTATGAATGAATAGAAAAGCATGGCGTGCGCTCTAATATACAGTCACTTTATAAGTTCTTGATTTGGCGCGCCCCATGCTTTTCTTTTTAGTCATTCATAAACAAAATTATTTTTCACTTTTTAGTACGAATTGTATAAGAAAAGTATGTCTTTATTTTTTTAGTTATTTCTGTGTTCGTATAGTTTCTCTCAAGCTGATGTTTCTTGGCCCAAATCCTAAAGCGTTCTGCAACCATTCAAACGACAGATCGTTGCAGGTTAGTATTTATTTTAGGCTAAAGAAGTCCATATTAAAAAGACATATTATAATATGCTTTTAAAATATAAAACTATATGAATGTAACAATAGAATATTGTATTGTCGCCCGACTTACGTCGCTGTGTAAATTTCATCATTGCGTGACGTCGGGAAATA
>JAGDQP010001606.1:29447-118738 GCA_022664845.1 Lepisma saccharinum
AAATACAAAACTATATGAATGTAACAATAGAATATTGTATTGTCGCCCGACTTACGTCGCTGTGTAAATTTCATCATTGCGTGACGTCGGGAAATAAGTTAAATGAATGTTGCAAGATTTGAGGACACCACGAACCATTGTGAACTAAAGAAAAAAGAATGTAAAAATCGTGTACTTTTACATTTCCATGTTTGCATTCTTGATTCACTGTGTACATGTTATACTAGCAGAGAAATTAGCGAAACCTTGTTGTCAGTATCATAACCAAAGAAAGCATTGGTATAAACTTCACGAAACATTCAGGAAATGGGAAGAAAAAATAAATGTAAGAAAATTCATTTTTCCTTGCTTTTTTTATCCTAAAGTCCTGAAAGGGCCTTCAGACGATAAGAAAGGTCAATTCCTTATAAACCGTTGCCCATTCTTAATACATCACTAAAAAAAATATCTTTACCAGTCAAGGAAAAGATTTAAAACTTTCGTGGTCCATCAACATGGTCCGTGGTGTTTATCAGTTCGTACAGTGCCCCTGTATTATTCTAATAGATCAGCTAATAAGACCTCGTAATTGACATAAGCTTACGAAAAAAATATCAGTATAAACTTCAAGAACATAACAAAGTAGCTCAAAAGAAAGAAGAAATAGAATAAAATGAACATTTTGTGGAATATATTCGCTCTTTTCCGGTCTAACCACCCTTCTGATTATTAAACACCCTTCATCATCATTTTAAAATGTTCAAAGAAACTGAAGAATTGACAACAAAAATGTTGATCTTGGGTGGTTGATCATTTTTGTATCAAAAAATTCCTATTCAAAAGATTTTTATAAAATCATTTGTATTATAAACTGATGAAAAATTGACGATTCAAATCAAATAACAGGCTGCAGCTCTGAAACTACTGCAGCTATTGAAGCATTTTTTTATAGCCTATATATTGTAGATTGTAACAGTTTTTATTGTATCAAGAAATTCGCACTCAAACGGCAATAATAAATTATTTTCCCTCCGCCTATTGAAAGGTTCCCTATGTGCTATCCGCCCGTGACGTCACTGTCGCAAAAACCGTTAGAACATGATTTTGAACTTCGGAAGTGCCTGATGAACATACCTTCTCACTTATCCTGTTGTACGTACCTTGACTAAAACGATTAAACCCCCAGGGAGAGCCCTTATGAGTATTACACGGAGAACAGTGCCCATTGGTTGAGGCGCGAGTTACGTCATTGTTTGGACTCTAGGGAACAGTCTTCTTTCCCTGTAACTATTCTTCCTCAATAAAATCTTACAATTTATTATGTGGAATCTAATTATTTTCTTTATTAACGGTATTAAAGAACTATTCCTTTAGAAGGATACTAAAATGAAATTTATGCAATTTACAAATACAAATACAAACAAAAGCTTAAATTTAAACAAATAATTATGGAAAAATATACAATTAATGATACGCACCGCATGCCTAGCATCTCTTGACCAAAACTTAAAGAAATTGTTTTTACTAGTTAAACCCAATCTTTGCACAAGATAACAGTAACTAAAATAATGTTAACGTGTCACTGAACAACATTTGGTTATTTTGAATCTATGAATTAGTATTTGAGACATGTTGTTTACATTTATCTTCCTTGCTATATTTCACTCGTATTGTTTTATTTTTTAAAACAGACATAATTTTACTGAAATTATATTATTGTTTATTCTTTCCTGTACTTTGATGTATTCCTACCGCACTATATTAGCTTATCAAGCTGTTAATAGCATGTAAATAAATAAATACATTATTATTATTATTATTAACCGAGCACCGTGGAGCCATGGTAATGTGCTGATATCAAAAGCGGATCTATCCAGTCGAAATCTCGGGACAGACCATCCTAAATGGGAAATTTTCATTTTCTTCATCAGTGTTTCAAAGCAACTATCGGAATGGTACTTTCGTTTTAACCACGACATCTTGTTTACTTTTTCATCGAATTTTTTTGTTTGTAACCAAGTATAATTACTTTTGGACTGTATTCGAAAAGATTAAAAATCAAAATTAATAATAAATTAATGTTATTCCTAGAAGTTTAATAATAATTTTTATTATAGTGAAATGAGAAAAGGATATATCCCTCGAGTTATATTTATGCTGAAGCGTCATAATTGCATGTATGGGCTATTTTAGTGACTTTCAACTACTGCCCGTCACGATTATACGAGTGCAATGCTTATTAATATCCATAAACATACATGCCCAGGTCGGGATTCGAACTCGCGACTTTGGAAGCGTTGGCTTAACTCCTTTGGTTGGTTCCTTCGGTCATCGAAAAAAAAATGTACTCCTGCTTCAGCATAAAATAAAATGTATGCCCATGTATAGTGCACATTCTCGAAACATTGCCAATAATGTAATTAATAACATACAAGAAAATGGTAGTTTATATATTTTTTTTTCTTTCGGAGAGGAAAGAATTATATACATAACTTTTCAATCTTATTTTTTCTCAGCTACAATACATAACACGACCAGAAACTATTGCATGTTTGAAGCGACATATGTGGGCCTATTGGACAATACCAGACACGTCAACCTAGAGAAGTTCGAAGGCGGGAGAGTTGCCAATCTGGAAGGAAGGAAATGCGGTAGCTTACTGAGAAACTAAGCAACATGCTAAAGAGTTACAACACACACGTTAAACCGCAGAACACAGACGTTAAATCTCTCACGCATTTTGCGTGAGAGTTGACATGTCTGCAATATAAAGTTGTTGAAGAAATATATTTATACAGTTTTAAAATTTATTATTATATATCCAGGGAGTGGATTATGGAAGCGGCCGTGGCAATAAAGTACCGTCCTGACATTTCCTTCTAGGTCAGGAAAACTTTTTTAAAGACGGACGGTTCAAAGATTCCAACCCAGATCTTCCCAATTCTGGAACGAGCAAACTATCACAGCTCCAAGCTCCATTTATTATTACTCAGCTTATACATATAATAACATTCACATTTAAATATATTATTCCGTTTGTCTTTCGCTTCTAACAGTTGGACGGTATCAATGCCAGTTAAATAAATTCATTTATGGAGTGATACCTGCTCGTAACTTTTTTCTTAAAGGTCAGTTTAATGACATGCCGTATCTCTTGCATAGTTTTCTTGAAGGAAGTGTACGTGATCAATTTTAGAGCTATTTACGTTGAATTTGTTCTTTCTTTTGCATACCAAAATCTACTCCTCGCTTATTTTCATCTTTGCAAAAAGACTGACATCTAACATCTTTATTGTTAAGTTCTGTATTTTTACAGTTTGCAATTGCACATTTGTTATTATTATTCATCATTTAAGCACATATATACATTGTACAATTTATATACACACAATGAAATATATAATACACATATATACACAAAATAAATTTATTTAAGGTCATAGAAAAGCGTCCTGTGATAATCTAGCCTGCGTGTTAACTCACGCAGACAGAGAAACTACACATAGGTGTCCATCACAGTTCGCAGTTGAACATCAGCGCGCGTAACGTTAGGGGCCTACTTTAACTATCTTGCGATTAAACGCAAGATACTAAATAACAGGTAAATCATTCCCTCCTCATTGGCTGAATGGTTCATGACGCAAAGGCAGTGGCAGATACTGTCGTTAAGCAAAGAGTGTCCGTTTAAAGAAATCTGTCATAATTCTAGCATTGGAAATCGCCAGCTTTTTAACAACAGCCAATTAGGGCGTCATGCTATCACAGTGTCTCCCGCGACAGGGAAATTAGCCTAGAATTAACTAGGCCATCATATATGGTAACATTTGAGATTTGGCTATCATATAACCGGGAAATTAAAAAAAGATAATCGAATTCGACTTACAAGTTAGAACCAAACCTGTCATGCTACGCGAAGTACTGTGTATTGATTTTGCTTGGTGTTGAGTTCCCCTAACACTAGGAGCGCTACGGTTACTCATATTTCCCTGTCAAAGGCTCGCTTGGTTATACATAAATCTTTGGATTAATAAGTTTCCCGCAAAATCCGACAACTTACGTTATCACCGGAATTCAAAAAAGTGTTCACTGCTGCCCGGAATGGACCCATCTGGATTAAACGAATTCTGCGAAAACAACTATGAGATAGGCAGAAAATATCAACTGTTATTTTTAGACTAACTGTTATAATTGTTATTACTGTTACTTTTCAAAATAAACTGTTAGTTTTAACAGTTTAGATCAAACAAAAGCTCAAATTGTTTATTTATCTTAGCAGCTAACTCAATATTCTTGTTTATAATTGCGATAAGTAACGTTACGAACTAAATTAGCACGTATCACTTGGCTTGATTTTTCTTTTTCGACAAAGGTAGCCAAGACAAGAGAGAGAGAAAATAAACATGCTTTGGGTATCAATGCTTATGTCCGATAAATTGCATTGCCAGTAAACACGTGGATGTTGGGGTTGAGTGAGAGAGTTGTATATTTATGCTTTGCTTGTGTGTTGGCGGGGGAAGGTGGTTACACTGGGAACTTGACTTCTCTTATTACGAGACAAAGCAATGTGCATACGAAACTAAGAAAGGCAAAGTTGAAACATTATGGTAGGGGTAGATGAATTGGTCATACACTGCCGTAACATGACATAAATAAGAAATTACAGATATATTTGAAAAATTCTATAGAGAATTGTACTTCTCCGAAGAAGAAATGGGAAAAGAAGATTTTGAAGAAAATGATGTAAATGTCCCAGACGTAGTGAAAGAAGGGAATAAAGTAGGGAAAAGGAGCCTAATAAAAGATGGTGCCTAATATCAAATACCATGAAAATACCATTTTCCCTTCGCGTAATATCATTGGAAATTTTTCAGCATATAGGTGCTGGCAACCCTAGTACAGTGACGTGTGTAGAGATAGCTTGCCATTGTGCATGGGAATAGAAGAGAAGAAAGTTGCAATTTTGTGTGTTGGAAATATTTTGGAGATTCTCATTTGCAGTTAAATATTTCTTATAAAAGAAATTAATCTATGCTGATGTTTAGTAGGGTTGAAAAGTGTAAATGCCAAAGATGTGTTTGCATGCTTTTGTTGCAAACACTTGATGAAGTACCGTTCAGAGAACCCTCAATATTTTCTTTGGAAGGTGCCTATTATGAGATACCAAAGGTGTCCTAAGTTGAGACATGTATGCCTCGTATTAGGACTCCTCTTCTCAGAAAGGTGTGTGGCGTACAACGCTCATGTCTGCTGCTCTTCATACAATTAATTACGCAGGTTCAACAAATGTGAAATACACGTAAAATTAAGACGTTAAAATATCATCTCACAAATACTCTAATGATAGTTTTGATAACCGATGTTGCAAATTACTTCCGCTATCTCTTGCCGCTTGAACCCTGTTCCATGCTTTCTGTTAGGGTCTACTATTAATTTTGTGGCTTGTGTGAAATTGAAAGCAAATGTACCTACATCTTTTATATGAGTAGAACCTAATCTAATGTTTTACTTATATTGCTGATTTCCTTCTTTTGCAGGTAGAATGTCAAAACTAAAATCTTGGAACAGTGAGAGTATAATTACTGCCGTCTGTGCTGTGCGTAACTGTGAGATGGGATATTTGAAGGCCTCCGAACATTTTTGTGTACCAAAAGGAACACTTGAAAGATATGTGTAGGACAATCGATCCCCAGAAGAACTTGTTAAAGTGAACTTAGGAAGGAAACCAGTGGTTCCGCCGAAACTTGAAGAAGAGTTAGAACGTTACTGTATAGAGATGCGTAAAAGATATTTTGGTCTTCAACGTTTGGATGTAAAAAGTATGGCTTTCCAGCTTGATTTCAGGAACAACATTCCTCATCCGTTCAGCCTAGAGAGACAGTCTGCAGGCAAAATATGGTTAAGAAAATTTCTGAAAAGACATCCCACACTTTCGTTCAGAACCCCTCAAGGTATTTCATCCGCAAGAGTCACGTCGTTTAATGAAAATAATGTGTAGACATTTTTCGATATATTTGAAGAAGAATATCAAAACATCAAAGGTCCTCACAGACTTTTCAATGTAGACGAAACAGGGCTGACAGTTGTGCAACAAAAGCATACGCAAGCGTTAAGTGTGAAGGGTAAAAAGCAAATAAATGCAGTTCAATCACTGGAAAGGGGTAAGTTGATAACTATTGTGCTTTGCATGAATCCTTTAGGATCATATGTGCTACCCATGATTATTTTTCCGCGGATAAATATGAAATCTGAACTAATTGAAGGCGCACCCACAGGTTCGATATGGGGTTGTCAGTTGTCACACATCCACCTGGATTCAGAGTAATTTGTTTATGAAATGAATGGAACATTTTATAGATTTCACAAAACCCACAAAAGATGAACCGGTTCTATTAGTGCTAGATGGTCATTATTCTCACACGAGAAATCTTCCAGTCATTGATAAGACACGAGAAATCATGTGAGAATAGTATGCCTCCCTTCTCACTCAACGCATGCAATGCAACCATTGGAAATTTCTTTTATGGGTCCTCTAAAGACATACTATGCACAAGAAATTGAAACGTTCTTAAGAAACAATCCAGGTCGTGTTGTAACCCACTACGTTGTGGCAAAATTGTTCGGTAAAGCTTACAATCGTGCTGCTAGCTTGGAGATATGTGCAAGTGGATTTAAAAATAGTGGACTCTATCCTTACAATAGATATGTCTTTCGAGAGCATCAGTATGAACTTTACCAGCTCATATTTTGTTCCTCACAGTGCTCACGGAATCCCGAAATTCAAACGTTGACGGAATTGATCAACTATCAACCAAGTACATCTTTTGCAAGAGTCTCGTCTGTTCAAGAAAGCACATACCCTCCTGATAGGTCTTTCAAACAAAATACAAGTCCACGCATTGAAACACGCGACAACTCAAATTCTACTGTGACACCAACTGATATCGCCCCTTTCCCTCAGCATAAGTCAACGATTAGTGGGTGGAAATCTTCCAGACAGGGGAGTGTAAAACTGATTACATATTCTCCTTATGAACAACCATTACTACAGAAACAGAAAGATACACCTAAGCCTACTAAAGGAATGCACTCAGTGACTACACGCAAGAAATACAAGGAAAATAACAAAGAATCATTCAGCAGTAGTGATTCCGATGTTCCTGATTTCCAACTGGACGATTCGTCAGACAGTGACATTAATGTTGATGAAGACGTTTTGTGCTTATTATGTAATGGGTGTTTTTCAGAGGATACTCACGGAGAAAAGGGGGCTCAGTGTGATCTGCTTCTCATGGGCACACGATGAATGCTGAGACAAACGTGGAACCACTTTTATTTGCAGTTTTTGTGACAAGCACGCTCTTTTCAAATAACGTGTGACTATTTGTTTCTTTCCTCTTGGAGATTTTTTTCTAGTGGTCCAAGTATCTCATATGAAGAACCCAATTTGTCACGTTTTGTTTCAAACTACTATACAGACTTTCACCTTTCCAATATCATAGGATTATTCACGTCATAATAATTCTACATCTTTTTTGTGCCATAACCTGTATCAACATTCTGTATTTATTCACAAATACAAACGTACTAAGCGTTCGAAAAAAAAAAGTATCTCATATTAGGCTCCTTTCCTCAACTTCGAGGGATGAAGGACGGAAAATCGACATGAGGAGACGGACTCACAGGAGAAATGTTTAATATGAAAGAGCAAATTGCCAAATTATTCTCAATTTGCCTGAGGAAGAGAGAAATACCGCTAAGTTGGTATTCTAGTGCTATTATCAGTGGCGGATTTAGGGGGGCTACAGCCCAGGGCGGCAAAATTTTGAAAACTTGGAAAAGTTCGTTGTAAAATTTAAAAAAATATATTTACAGTTTATGTGATGGGAAGCCTGTAGAATGTGCAGGCGGAGGCCGCGTGTGCCGCCCATGGAGAAAAGCGTATAGGGATGCCGCCCTATAGATATAGTAGTTAGTATCCCTTACTTGTAAACGGGGTCGTCAAATGAACATTTTTTTTTCTTACGGTTGATTTTGGCGCTGAAGCTGAATGTAACCAGCCATAAGTTTCTCTATTTAGCTTAAAGCTACCTTTATAAATTATACTTCCAAAGGTTGTAATACTTTACTATAGTAGTTGTAAATACGGATAAAATATTGTGTTGGAGCTCAACAGTGTAAAATTTGCTTTCAAATTGTGTTAAAATAGTATACAAAATATGTCGTCGAATTATGTTTCAGTCAAATTGGGAAAGTACTTTTGGTATTATTGGCCAATTTCAAATAATTAGGCGTTACAACATTGATTTGCAATTCTCGTCTTCTTATGAAAGGTGAAAAGCTCTTCAGCAATTAAGGTTAATGTAAAGCAACGAATTCATACAAAAGATGGCAGCACTATCTCCGTATGTATAATGAAATTTTATCGTTGCACGAAATTTCAATTCAAGCCTAGAGAGTTCCCGAACGCTTCTTCTTTAAAGAATAAACATACATTTCTTACCAAGTTTGAGAGTTCAAACTTTGAGGGAAAAAAGTTCATAAGCAATTCCAATCAATGCCGATTTTTTATTTTCGATTTTCTTCATTGTCGAAATCGATTGATTGTTGTGAATATTAAAACCTATAAGAATGAAGCTCTTTCAACAATGACCAAAAAGAAAATGAAAAAATCGGCATCGACCGTGCTCTTGAATTGATTATGAACTTTCTTCCCTGAAAGTTTGAACTCTCTAACTTGGTAAGAAATTTATGTTAATTCTTTAAAGAAGAAGCGTCCGACACCTAAAGGTAAACTTTTCACATATTATTTACATATTTTAATATCCAAACGGAGTGAAGAAATTTGGATTCCAAGAAAATGAAATGTTGCTATTACACTTATAATAAACACGGAGCTGCTGAGTTTCTTGAGGAGAATTTTAGTTTTAAAAATGAGGAAGTGAACGTGAGTTAATAGGGGATGCTAACCTTTCAGCATTCGGAAAACAGAAAGTATATATGAGTATCCCAGTTACAAACGGCCAGGTCCATTTTTTGTTACAAAATGAATTAGACATTGTTTCCGTCAGGTGGTGTCACCCTATATGCAATACTCTTTCGTTACAAAAACGGCCAGAGACGTGTTAAAAATGCATTTGAAGGAGGGTATACGGGAAGAACGATCAATGTCCATTTTTGAAAGTTGTGAGAGAAAAAAACGCATTTAAAGCGTAAACACTTGAATTTAAAGTTATTTTTTGCTCAAGGGATGTCTTCGACCTCAAGCAAAGATCCCCAAAGCAAAAATAATTTTAAATTCAAGTGTTTACGCTTTAAATGCGTTTTTCCTCACAACTTTCAAAGATTGACCTTGATCGTTCTTTCCTTCATTTAAATATGTGACTACTTCGCAAAAAACGGCCAGCTCCACAAGCGCTTAGTTTCAAACACGGCCAGGTTCAGTGTAGAATCACGCTGAATCCCAAGAAAACGAAGAAGAAGATCTGTGTGAATGCGCAACCAAGAATGATGATGAGTATGATGAGGTTATGGAAATTTTCAATTAACGATTTTTCTATAGAAAAGTAAAAAATGTGCTAAAAATATAACAGAAAGCTTGTAATTAAAATGTGTTTTATTAAGTGTATTATCTTTTTAAAAACCAACCTCAAGGAACCACTTACATAGTTTCATGTCTGCAGTTTTTGTTGCAAAGATGTCCATGTCCACACCTTGGTTACAAACCCGGCCAGGTCCAATTTTGTTTTGTAAATAACTAATAAACTTTTAATGTAATGTATCACATCTTTAATTACATATTGATATACAAATAAAACAATTAGCAACATTAATGCTTTTTATCTATAGTAAACGGTTTTTGCACGCTCCTGGAAAATCTTGCGAACTGGACCTGGCCGTGTTTGTAGCTAAGCTACTCATATAATTTTTATAATTATTGCCTTGAGTGGGTAACAACATTGTCACTATCTAACTGCAAAATGTCTGTTTACATTTTTAACACGTAATTGATGCGTTAACGTAATGAATAAGTATGTTATTTTAATCAATGACAGCTGTGAAGAACCACGATGCTGTTCGAAGCCAATTCACACGGGCAACAATTACTGGTAACGAACTGTGTTCGTTAGGATATAGTTCGATTTTCTTTAAATTTTACAAAGTTTTTGAGCATTCCTCATTCCTATCCACATTACATCTAAACAGTGTGGCACGATTAATTACATCTGTGTGCGATACTAGCAATAAACCATGAGTGACGGTAGTTAGCGTTTAAGTGGTGCAGCTTATAGAAAAGTAGCATAAAAAAACTTAATAAAAAAACAGGAAGACTGCAAAAATATTGAACGTTTTTCGAAAACCAGAAACGACATGGATCACCATGTGGTGAAATTTGAACACCAACAACAGAACACAAGGGCGATAATTTTAAGGACTCCAAAATTGATTGTAAACCTAAACATTCTGAACTAGTAAACAACTTTTTTTTTTTTTTTCAAATTTAATTCCTCAGAGGAGCTAAAATATTACAGAACACTCGGAAAGGTATGACAAAGATTTTGTGTTTGATCCTGCTTTGTGGCCTATCAATGACAACATTCAAGAGCAAGTCATAAAAAATGGAATAAACCATGACATTTCAAAGTTAGATTTTAGCCGTTCTAAAAGACTAATTGGGGGAAGGGGCAGCATCGCTTCTTAACTCAAACTCTGTTTAAAACCAGCTTAATCAATGAACAGGAAACGAAATGATCTTACCTTATGTAGTCCAAAAGTTCTAGAAAACTTTTTTGTATACCATGCAAACTTTTTGGAGGAAATTATAAAAAGCATAAACCAAGCACATACTATTTCTTTAAGTCATTAAAGAACATTTCAAAAACATTAAAGAACATTTCAAAAAGTTAGCAAAAGAAGTCTTCGACGACTAGAAACACGGAAACGAGTGTTTAAAAAACCATGAGAATTCATCAGACCAGAAGTCATGCGTTTTAGTAATAAAGGTAAGAATAACAACAGCAGGAAGAAATAATTCACAGCTTCTAACTCAAATTGAGGATGGAAACAATGACTGGAGAAATGTTTTTAAACGAGTGGTTGTTGTTGTTACATCCCTAGCTGCTGCTGCTTTACCTTGAAGAGGATACTATGAGAGATTTCGATCAACACACAATTGCGGAAACTTTATAATGTATATAGAGTTAATATCCGAATTTGACCCCTTCTTAGCGACCCACGTTTCTAAAAATGTCAATCCAGATCGATGTTACACCTCATACTTGTCCTCCACCACATACCAGGAATTCTTCAAACTGATGGGCCGAAAGACACGGAAGAAATGATACCTGAAATAAAAACAGCAAGATATTTTTTTCCTTAGTGATCGACTCTACGCCATATATTTTCATATTGACTAACTGGCCGTAATAATTAGATGCGTTCCCGAAAAGGAGATTCCAGTAGAAAGGTTACTCTGTTTTTTACCTAATGTAGGCCATAAAGCAGATGAGCTCTTCAATGTTGTTACAGATATCCTCGATAAATATGGTATTGACATTAAAAAACTACAGGGCCAGTCGTATGACAATTCCTCCAACATATCTGGAGAGTACGCTGGACTAGAAACCAGAATACGTGAAACAACACCGACAGCAATATATGTGCCCTGCAGTACTCATTCGTTGAATTTAGTCGGTGAGCATTCAACTAGTATCGTAAAGAAAGTCGTGATTTTTTCATGCTTCTTAATAACCTTTATAATTTTTTCTCATGCTCTACCAGAAGGTGGGAAGTACTCAGGAGATGTCTTGGCAAGAAATACAATTTAAGCCTAAAAATCTTGTCAGAAAAACGTTGGTCTGCAAGGGATGATGCTTATAAGGCGTTAAATGAAGACTGGGATGAAGTAATAGAAGCACTTACAAGTATTTAGAATGACGAAAGAGAAAAGGCAACTACACGAAGCATCCAGCAACATTCGCCAGCTTCAAAGATGAGAAAAGGAATTTCTGTCAATTCTATGGGGAGTTATGTTATCTGGATTTAACGTATCAAGTAAAAAGCTGAAATTGACCTATCAACGGTATCAGTCTTGTACTGGTCTTTATCAGAGTACATACATGGTATAAGAAGAGATTTTGACATTCATGAAAATGGAACGCTGATAAAGTCAAAAGTGACTCAGTGTAAATGTATGAGTTTTGTAATCAAGAAAAGCGTTGTGGTCGTCCAAAAATGAATTTCCAACTAACACTTTAGGGCAAAATGTTTTACTAACCAAAACGAAATGCGAAATATTTTGTTTGCTATTTGAATGGGCAGAACAATATATTCGTGAAGTACTACAACATTTTGACAACATCGTACAAAGTATATTGGAAAATAATGTCTTAATTAAACCAATGTTGGCTCGAGAAATCATAAATAAAAATACGAGGCTCCGAAATTCCATCCTAAAATATGATTTAGGAATTTTTTACCCAACATCAAAAAGTTTCTTAATCAACTTTGATTCGGCATCAGCGAACCTGGATCTTATCATTACCAATGATAGTCCAAAAGAATTATCACATTTTATACAAAGTATTTAATAACAGCTTCTTATTTGAATTGGCGCATTTGAGACTGACCTTGCCAAAATACGAAATTAAAACAGAAAATTCTATCTTCGATGCAACCAGCAACAAATGTTCACAATCTGTAAAGTCCAAACACAACAAAAAACGCAAGAGACGGATTGCATATACGAATTAGTTTTCCGAAACAGCTCATCAAATTGCCAAATTAAACCACAATTATCAAATCAAGAAGAGTTTTACACGTATACACCGTCAGGATTGCATATAGCAACTAGAAATGGCGTCACATTACTGAACGGTCATGCACAAATAAAAACTCAAAATAATCAAACAATTCCGTATACGTATTATTTTTTATATGAAGAATTTGATGTTATTTCGACAAATGTTCTAAAGCTACCAAGCAGACATATAAGTGGACTAGACGTAAAACACTATAACCTGCCGAAGAAATATAACACAAAATTTCCCTCACCTTTCCAAACTTTGCAAAAGACAATCGATAACCTAGATGGTTAACTGAAGCATGAAAAGAATAATTTATTGAGCAAGTTCCAAGACCAGCACTTGCATCCTATGATATTATGGCTAACAATAATCTTAACCCTAGTAATATTGGTGCTATTAACTGTGATTACTTAAATTTTGTATTGTCTTCACCGAAGAATGAAAACTAAAAAGGGACCATAAAACTCTGTCATTTCAGATGATCACAGATATTCTTCTCGTCTTATTAATGTTGTTATTTCTCATAAATATAGTGATCTTTTGTGTGTCTTATATCGTGTTCAACGTCAGTTTGATAACCTGCAAGAAATCAAAACACCAAAGGAAGAAACCAAGAACAACAATGTATCCAGCAACATCTTTCCCCTGGAATCAATTCGAATCCAAAGTGAAACCACCACCAACAACAACGACATAGTCCCCCCCCCCCCGCAAGCAGCAGTGAAATCACCACCAACAACACCAAAAAGAAAGCGGATACACGATTAGTGATTTGGTGTATTTGTTTTAAGTGAAATGAAGCAGGAGAAAAAGGGCTTAACCTCACTGAGGGGAATGACGATTAGTGAGCTGACCCTGCTTTGGGAGGATAAGCCACGCTTATATCTTCAGAAAGTTAATATAAAAGTGTAAATATGAGTACAAAATATTTTTTTTAAATATATAAGTAAGTGATCAAGTACTCATAAGTGTGGAAAAAGTGCTACAGTTTGTAAAAATTCCGATAGGGATTAACTCCAACAAAAGAAGTGAATCCCTAAATGGGGGGGGGATGTAATGGAATGTGTGTCAATAGAGCACACACGACACAGCGTAAACAAATAAATGTAAACACAGACAAACAGTGTTTACGTAAACGATAAAGTGTAACAGAAGACGCCGACTCCAAGTGGAGAAACTTGGAGTTACTGAAGTCACGCCTACAAGAGCTGGAGAGACCTATAAAAGGTCCACCAGACACCTAAAGATTATCACTTCACTGCAATTCTAAAAAAGTGGTCACCTCTTGCTAACACCTCTGACTTGGTCTGGAGTCAGAGCCCCAACCTCTACCTCCGACTTGGTCTGGAGTCAGAGCCCCAACCTCTACCTCCGACTTGGTCTGCAGTCGGAATACCTAATCCTCTCTGACTTGGTCTGGAGTCAGATACTATCTATCGCTAAACTCCTCAGCAAAGCGATCTAAATCAGAAACATAAATCGTTACATGTACAGAGGTGATCCACTAGTATATATCTCGATACAGCCTATGTTCCAGGCGCTCTGTTAATCAAATGTATTACTTATTTGTATTTAATCGCATATAGAGGAATTTTTATAATAAAAAAAGCGTCGGTAAAAAGTCAACCGTCTCCTTGTTCTTATTTACTAACCACGACGCTATCGATCCCAACGGTCGAAAGGCTCTACCTAAGATCTATTAATAGCCAACAACATAAAAGCTCATTACGATATACAAGCGACCCAGATCAGGCAAAGGGATATGTATTATTATTTTAGAATTAGGATCTGTTCCATCCTCATGACCCACTATCACTATCAATACTGGTAATGGCCACTGCAACTTAAATCACGAAAGTACATGTCCATATCTAATGTAATTTACATCTAACAGCAAATTCTATGATGCCTTTCCTGTGGAAGGAACAGGCGGGCTCTTGAGCATTCGAATAAAAAAAAAAAACAACGCCCCTTTTGCGCCCTTAACAAACCAAATGCTCGTCTTCTGACACACACACTACAAAAAATAAATAAATAAAAAATTAATTAATTAAAAAATTAAAACAAACTTATCTGTCTTCCGTGTTACTACAATACACATTCTGCCCGCTATGACCATCAACTCAACACGCTGCTTGTGGAAGAAGCCTTCTTTCACGGTTTGAGCGCAGAAGTGAAACCTGGCCTAAACTTTCAGTAGCTCTTAACCCTTCCTCTGCCCCGCACCGTTACTACAGCATTTTCAATACAACCTTACACAATCCCATCTTGAAACTTACACGTAATGGCTATCATTTGTTCCAAACTTGATGCTTCGTCTGCTCCATGGCACCACTATAGCTCCACTCATTTGTCTTCGTACACGTGTTCATCATATTGCTATCTTCCTTCTTGAGAAAGATTCCAGAGAGGTCGAAATATAGCTCTTTGATCTGTGTGTGTATAGAACTGGACGAATGATGTAAAAAAATTTTCTTTTTCTTAATCTTTAGTTTGACCTTAAATTACCCTTCCAGCTTTCCTTTCTCTTAGTGGGTCTGTGTGTATAAGCCGACCAGAATAGGAATGGACCCGAGGGTGAAGTCGCTAGTGGTTGTTTACACGCAGCAGCAGAAGTCTTGTCAAACACATATGCAGTGTTACCAAAGTTGTAGTCGGGAAAGTATACCATAAAACATACTCGTTTAAAACTTTGAAACTTGCATTTGTGTGAAACTATAGTTGTCTCATTATTCAAGCTGACTGCTTCCTACTAGCAATTGTTGGAGTGGCCGAAATATTTAGAGACTTAACAGCATGTGTTAGCGAAAGGAAATCGCTGGGGCGGAAAGCAACGGTACTTCTCCAAGGTTAAAGGTCTTTGCATTTGCGAATCACAGTACAGAAGAAAATTGTTCTCATTACATTATTTTCTTGTAATATTGATGACTAGCTGACTTGGTTCGGGGTTTATTCCCTATGTGTGGAGGGAGGGAAGAGACTTATAACATTTGTCATTTATTGTTCTTTGTCCTAAAGAATACCCATTCCAAATTACAAGTTAGAATTATTCATTCTAACCTTTACCAATTTTCGATTTCTCATACTCCACTCTTTAAAAGGCCCCCTCTCCCCCCCCCCGGGAGGATTTCTAATCAAAAAATAAGATAGCTATTGCCAATTTGAATTGAAACGAAGTATCTTCATGCCAAAAATCAAGTTTCTAACTCCAGCGGTTTCCGAGTTGCACTTCATCCACGTTTAACCCCTTTGGGGGAAAGGGGCAACTTTTAACTGTCATAGTTAATCTCTGTAGGTACTAAGGAATATATTTTTGAATTTTATTTATGGCCTTTAGGCATCTACGGCTCAGGCCTGGATAGAGCAGGTGGAAGGATCGAGGTGTCGACCACGGCCTACGCTGGTGTGGCTAAGGAAAACCCTCGAAAAACCTCATTCAGGATGGTCAGCCACTGGGATTGAACCCATGACCTCCCGAATGCTACGCAAACGCTTTACCAGTGAGCTACGGCGGCTTGGTACTAAGTAATATATGTACCATAACTTTGTTCCAATCCGTCAAGGGATGTGGAATACAAACTATCTTTCAGTTTAATATATGTAGATAAATCATGTGTTTGCCAAAGACTATATCACCAGAGTAACTGTCATGTATACTGTCGTATTCAAAACAAATCTTCAGTCCGATTATTTACTTTCTTGTGCAATTATGCATCTAACCTTCCAAAATTATATTTTATTGACAAAAGTGTGGCTACTGAGACTGAAAGAAATAGATACATAACACAGAATGAGAACATAGAGAAAATACACAAATTTAAATACTTCATCTACCGATGCTGTAAGGATAATGAAATCACGACGACTTGGGTGCGCATGCCATGCAGCTCGCATGGGGAAAAAACGAAGATTAGTCAAAGGTCTAGCCGTGATAAGTGTGTTCAGGTATGGGGAGGAGCGGAAGTTGAGATTTGGAGAAGTAGCGATGGTTGTTGATGCGGAATGTTAGGTGAGTTTGGGTTTCGCCATCGTGTAAAATATATATATATAATTTTACCCAAGAGCCAAAACGCAGACCGACCGTCCGTAGCTCAATTGGTAGTGTTGCCTTAGCAATAGGAATGTTCTGGGAACAATTCCAGCGGTTTTTTCAGAGCTTTTCCTCAGTCATACAAAATGGTACCTACTAAATAGGCCCTGGTCGACTACCTTCCAACATCTTCTCCCTTATCCTATCCGGGCGTGAGCCCGAGGTGCTTAAAAGCCATAACTAAACGCAATTGAATGGAAACACAGAATATATAACAATTAATTACACTGCAGGAACGAAACTCATTACTTTCTATAAAAGCAAAAAGTCTTCTTGATTTTGTAGAAGTTTCCTAGTCTGACTGCCATATTCTTACAATTATCTCTTCGATTTCCTTTTTCGAGTTCGGCATTTGATTTAAGATTTCAGTTGTCTTTGTTAAGTTATTCTTCTTTAACCAGTAGTAAGCAGCCGATTTCCTAGCTTCTAAATTCAATGGAAATATTCCTAGGGTGACATTTAATGCCACCCCCAGCGTTGTTCTGTAAGCTCCGGACATTCTCAAAAGTATTGTTCTTTGCGCCCTGTCCAGTTTTTCAGCCAATTTCTTGTTTTCTTTTAGTCTGTGCGCCCAAATGCTCGACCCATAGGTGCCAATTGCTTTTATTACCTGATTATTATATAGGCCAATTAATTTTAAAGGTAGTTTGAATTTAGTATTCGCCAGAGTTATTAATTTATTTCCCCCCATGAAAATTTTATTTGTTTCCTCAATGTGGTCATTGAAACTTAATTTCTCGTCTATTATTACACCTAAATATTTAAAAGTTTTTACTCTTGCTATGTTCTTGTTTTCATATTTTACTGTTAGATTCCTAATTAGTCTATTCTTGAAAACCATATATTTCGTTTTATCGGCCGAGATGGCCAGCTTGTTTGTATCACACCATAGTTTTAGTTCATTTGATACTGTCTTTATTTTATCCTCTATTTGATTTCTTGAATTTCCTTCAATTAGCATCGCTATATCATCTGCATAAGCAATAACAGAGTAGACCTCTTCCATTATGTTTAGTTTTTTAGGCATGGGTCAATGCAGATGTCCCAGAAGATCGGCCCACAGATCGACCCCTGCGAACACCCTTTATTTGGGCACACCTCAAGTTTTTCGCCAGGGGCTTTTAAGTATATTTTTTGTTTCGGTTGTAGTCCCCCAGTACCTTGATAAGATATCGCGGGATGTTTAACTCTTTCATGTTTGCAAATAGCGCTGGCCACCAGAGCTTGTCGAAAGCTCCCTTTATATCTATATATAGTGCTAGTACATACTTTTCTTCTGAGTTGTTAATGTCGCTGGAAAATTTATTTATAGCGTCTTGTGTCGATCTACCTCTTCGAAAGCCATGCTGAATGTTGTCGTTCTCTAAATTTATTCTATTAGATTATATCCTGTTTACTAATAATTTTTCAAAGATTTTGCTAGTAACATTTAATAGGCAGATAGGCATATAAGATCTAGGATTTGTTTTTGGTTTCTCATGGCTTTTTAAAATACAATTAAATTTGCTACTTTCCAACAGGTTGGAAATCTCCCCTGTCTTATACATTCATTGTATAGCCTCGTTAAGTAAGGTACCCATATTTCTTTAAAAATTTTGTAGACCTCGTATTTTCTACAGTCTGATCCCGGTGCTTTTCGATTTGTCAACAATCTTATAGCCAATTCTACGTCTAAGTTCTGTATTAGCGGTATTTCGTCTTCCGTTATTTGTGCAGAGTCTGTTTCCTGAAAAAAAAAATTGCCTGAGTTTCTCTTATCAATTTTTGTTCCTCCGTTTCATTAATTTCTTTATCTCTTGGTATTAATTCTTCCAACAAAAGCTCAACCGACTCTTTCCACGTTTTTGTTTTATCTCCATTTGGTTTCCCTAATGTTGAGAGAGTTGTCGGAGTTATTTTGCCATACAGAGTTTATATGGTTTTCCCCATGCATCCATAGTTAAATTTGTTTCCACATATTTGTCCCAAGTCTCTATTTTTCCTTTTTCTATTTTATCTTTATATTCTAATTTAGTCTGTTGATATTCTACAAGATTTCTTCGCCTCAAATTTGGTTCCCGTGCTTGCCGATAGCTTTAACACTTTGCACGAGTAATCCTTCTTAATCTAGTTAATTCATGGCACCAATAGGGGGCTGCTATTTTATTTTTCCCGTTCATCCTCGGTGGCAGCACCATTTCGATTGCTCTAGCCGTGGAGTGTTCTATTTCTGCAGCCAGTTCATCTAAGTCTGCATTCCTTATAATCTGGGTCAGTTGTAAGTGCCTTTCAAATTTGTTTTATTAATTTTATCAACATGATATCTTAATTTTTCTACTTCCATAACGGTGTTCTGTGCTGTTTCTTCATTTTTCAGCTCAATTTTGAATCTGATCGCATGGTCGCTGCTAGTGCTTCCATTCAAAACTCGCCAATTTTTTATTTGCTCCATTTATTGTCGTTAAACTCAGACCAATATTTGTTTCGGCCCCCGCCCTGTTATGAAAGGTTTGGGGTTCTGCTTCCTTATTATGTATTACGAGATTTTGCGCTAATATCAATTCTTCTAATAGTTTTCCTCGTCTTCTATCTCTATCTGTTGTTGTATTACTAAACCATAATGGCGATTGAGCGTTTGCATCTATTGATATTAGGACTTTATAATTTGGGTAATTGTTCAATATATTCTCCAATTTTACTAGGTACGGATCAATTTCGTGGCGGAACTGGAAGTACATGCAGACAACTAAAAATTTTTGTCTTCCCGCTAATACCTCCACGCAGGAGGTCCACTCATCCATGAATTGGTAATTTCTACAAGCTGTATATTCCTATTCATATTTATTATTACTGCTTTTGGATTGTTTTTTATAGCGGCAATTTGTGCAAAGGTTGTGAAGTCTCCAATCTTTCCCCGATAAGAATAAGGCTCCTGCATGCAAATTAAATTTATTTGTTGCTCTTCTGAAATTTTCCTCAGTTCTGTACCAACTAATCTGGAACCCTGTGCATTTATTTGCAGCACAGAACACCGTTCAGGCTGCATGTTTAAAAAGCGAATCTCGTGTGCACACAGCATTGCGGCCATGGCTCCTGTGTGTCCAGGACCACTCTGCCATGCGCCCTCACGAAGTCTTTATAGACCTCGTGCAAGTCGAAATTCTCCTTTCTTCTTTCGAAGACCTCATCTATTAAAAGCAAGAGTTTCTTTGGGTCAGTTGGCAAGTGATTCCTTTTTAGAGATATTCTATCGATCGCATTTGGTAATGGGAACGTAATACGTTCTCCATCCCCACTTAGATTCCTAACCAGGTATCTGGGGGCAACAGTTAATATTTGTGATTCTTTCAAAGAGCTAAGTTTGTATAGTTTCTCTTCTACGTTATAGTTCCATGAAGCTATCTCAGGCTTCTCTTCCTTTTTCTCTTTGTTTCTACCTTCAGGCTTTTCTTCCTCTTGTTCAGGGTTCAATGAGGCCTCTTCCTCTTCTTTACTCGATTGTCCTGTTATTGTTATGTTGTTTCCATCTTGACTGCTATTTCCCATGTCTTCAGAGACTGTATTTCTATCCAATTCAGGGTTTAATTTTTCTCCTGGTAAAAATAAATCTAACCATTTCTTTCCCGTTTATTTTTTTCTGTTTCTATTCCAATACTTGTTGTGGTCTTTTCTTCTTTCTCTATGCAGTTACAAGTAACATTTAAGAGTTCCTCTTTTTTTCCCATTTTCTAAACTCAATCAACCTTTTCCTGTCTCTTTTCTTCTGGGATGGTGATTTAGTTTTTGATATTATGCTTGCTTTACTCATTTCGTCGGAAGGATCGTTATTTGTCTACTCTGCTTCATCACTTGCACTTTCTGCTTCCGCATCTGTTTCTGAATCTGTTAGTTCTATCACTAGGTGGTCAGCTTCTCCTTCCCGTATCATTGGATCCTTTAGTTCAATTGTCCTTGGTGTATATAAGATGCTAAAGCTTCCTTTTTCACTTTTAATTAGTGGCTTCATTAATGATTTCTCTGTTACGAACATTTTAAAGATAATCAGGTTTCCCTCCTTCTTGTTATATTCTGCAAATTCCGCCAGTATTTCTTTTGGGTCGTGTTTCCATAGGTCCAGGCCTAAGCAGGGTATATTTATTTCTATTTTGTCATTTAGGGAATCATCTTTGGAGGATTGGATATGGATAAATTTACATCTTTACTTGTTTGATGAGTAGAATATATTGATTGTTCTTCCGTCACTCTTATTTATTGTCAATTTTTCCATGTCCTCCAAAATAAAATCTTCATGGGTGTCTGCTACAATTTGAGCTAATCCTCTAGTGAATGACATTCTATTATGTACGTATTATATGTGGAATTTCTTCCTCCTTTCTCTTCTTTGTTCCGTTTCTAGTTGCTCCTTTATTATATTTTTCTATATTGCTTCTTTGTTCTCTCCTTCATCTTTATTATTATTATTATTTTCCCCCTCCCCTATTATTCTTTACCTTCTTATTCCTTCAGGAAGCCCCTTTTCTACTCCTAGTAACCTTCGCACTTTCTCCTCCGTTTGGTGTTTTCTCCTACCCATCTAGTCATTTTCTCTCCTCCATACCCTGGCAGCACTGTCTTCCAGCATCAATTAACAACATGGCGTTTCCTTAACACCAGTCTCGCGCCTGTCCTCTCTGTCCATTTTCTCTCCTACCAGTTGAAAACGCTTTTGAGAAACGTACAACTTTTCTATTGTGTTTGTGAAGTTATTGTACACTTGTCAATAATTTACCATGTAAGTATCCTTTTTCTCTACCTGTTTTACCATTTTTTTATATATATATAAGGATGGTCCTTATTTATATGGGAAAAAATAAATTTAGGAATTTCCTTGGACGTACCCTCTAAAATTGTTTCATAGCAGACCAAATTAAATCAGGAGAAAAATTAGCTCCATTGAATAATATTAAATGGTGCCTCAAGCGACCTAAAATTTTGAATTCATTTACAATAATTATATTGTATATGGCAAACCTCTGGAATAAACCATTGTAATTTAGAAATGGCTTAAGGGAATGGGAAGATACCTTGGATAGAGGTACTGGAGATAGAGGGACACCTCATTTTCTGTAGCATTATCATGGCAGCCATCTTGAAGTTCGCCTTATTGGATTGAGGTCAAAATTTTTAAATAAGAAGAGGGTCAAGTGACATATCGTTTTAGGGTAGCTTTTCACCACATCCCTTATAGCTTATTGTAAGTTTTTAATCTTGTTTGCTACATAGTTTACTCTTGTCGCATCAAGGAAGAGATTGTCTGTGAGCCTTCACTATCTGCAAAAGAAGCTGTTTCTGTTCCTCATTTTTCGTAGGAACGTTGTAATCTTTTATTAGTTTTACTCCCCTTTCTGCTGCATCATTTGTTGCGTGCAAGAATGTAACTATTTTCTTTCCTTGAAGATAGTCACTGTCATTTGACCACGAAATCTATAGCGAAACCGAGATTTAATTTTCTCTAGCAGTTTGGTTTAGGGAAATAACTGAAGTAAAAGAATTCCAAAATTCTTACAAATCCATGGTCCGTAACAACAATAGATATAAAATAACAGCATTACATAGGAGCATTTCCGTTTTCACACGTAATAATTCTTACATGATTAAAGGTATCTTGAAAATAATGTCAAATTTATGTTTGTGGTGAAAAGCTACCCCAAAACGATATGTCACATGACCCTCTTCCTTTTAAAATTTTTTACTTTAACCCAAGATGGCAGACTTCAAGATGGCCACCATGATGGGAGGTGACCTTCTACCTCCAGTACCTCTATGCAAGGTATCTTCCCATTCCCTTAAGCCGTTTCTAAATTAACAATGGTTTATTCCAGATTTTTTGAAATATACAATATATTGTAAATGCATTCAAAATTTTAGGTCGCTTGAGGCACCATTAAATATTATTCAATGGAGTCAATTTTTCTCCTGGTTTACTTTCATCTTACATGGAACCATTATATGGGTACGTCCACGGAAATTCAAAAATCGAGAATTAAGGACCATCTTAATATATATGTTTGTTCCTCAAAAGCTCCTTAAACTGGCACACCCCAACCCCATACTTACTGCGTCACCTGAAACTGAAAGAGTTTTCCCGTCGTACCCCAAAATTGTCTACAGCAGACCACCGAATCTCAACATGATTCTCACCAGAACTGGACCAATCCCGCCCCCAAAACGTGGCAAGTGCAATAGACTCCGCTACAAAACCTGTCCTATTTTTAATCCAAGTCTTTCCTTCGTACATCCTGTCACTCACAAGTCGTACTCTTTCCGACACTCCGGCAGTTGCATATCTTCCAACCTTGTTTATCCCGTACTCCGTAACCTATGTTCCGCCTTCTACGTTGGCGAAACCCAAACTCCTCTAACATTCCGCATCAACAACCATCGCTCCTCCTCCAAATCTCAACTTCCGCGCCTCCCCATACCTGAAAACACTTCTTATCACGGTTGCACCTTTGACGAAACCTTTCGAGTCAGAATCCTAAAAGTCCTGAACTCTGACTCACCTGCCACAGTTAGAAAGAGATGGGGGCAAGCGTACATCTCTATCCTTTTCGCCAACCATGAACCCGGGCTCAACTGCCTGTAACTCCCCGCGGCGCTGTGTCTTCTTCTTCTTCCTTTCCTTTCTTTGTACCATCTCTAGTTGCTCTTTTATTCTATTTTTCTATATTGTTTCTTTGTTCTCCCCTTCATCTTTATTATTATTATTTTCCCCCTCCCCTATGATTATTTACCCTCTTATTTCTTCAGGAAGCCCCTTACCTTCTTCTAGTAACCTTCACACTTTCTTCTCCGTTTGGTGTTTTCTGCGACCCATCTAGTCATTTTGCCGCCTCCATAACTTGGCCACACTGTCAGC
Organism: Lepisma saccharinum; assembly: GCA_022664845.1. Lineage (NCBI taxonomy): Eukaryota > Metazoa > Arthropoda > Insecta > Zygentoma > Lepismatidae > Lepisma > Lepisma saccharinum. The sequence continues at coordinate 53,197 of JAGDQP010001606.1, forward strand.
CAGCATCAATTGGCAACCCTAGCAGTTGAAAACGCTTTTGCGAAACGTACAGCCAGGGCGATTTAAACTTTTAAGTGATGGAACTACCATTTGAGCCCATAGTTCGGCTGAAATAGTTCCAAATTTCAAATACAGGCGGCGCGCTGTTCGTTTGGTGCAAGAGCGTGCTTCAGTTTACAGCTTGTGTCGCTTGTATTGAGTGCTTTTTCGTGAGAGTTTATTAATTATTTTGAAACTTTTATAGCCATGTTATTATTTTGAAACTTTTTATATTCTTTTGTTTCAGCATGTAATTTGGGGCAAGCTAAGAGAAATTTAGATATTTTTTGAGACCTCCCGAAGATTGTGGAATAGAGAAATGTCACTCTATAGTAAAGAATGGAAAAATACTATCATATGTACCCACTGCAACCTAAAGTAAGTTTCATAAGAAGGAGAGTGCAGTTGGAAATGAAATTGGGAATTAATATAAAGTAATAAATTACAGTAACCTAACCTAATAACTCGCACCCTTCACATACACACACACACACTCAATTAATATTATAATCTATAATAGTCTACACTCTACAGTATATACCGATAATGTAACTTACTTAACTTATTGAACAAATTACTTTCAGTCGTAAATTGAGATATGTTGATAAAATTTTTCTATGTCATTTTCTTTAACAAAGAGGTAAGGGGGGCACCACACCCTTTAACATCCCCAGAAATTAAACCATATATATATATATATATATATATATATATATATACCGTAATCAAATAATCCAGTCGAATAAAATATCCGGGGGACAAATTAACACAAAAATCCTCAGTGACTCAACGGAATAAGAGATCCACAAGAATTAAAACTAACCCTTAAGAAAAAAACATAGGCCTCTTAGAAATGATTACCAAACAACAGTACGCACTGAGAGGTGTACATTCGTCTTAAAACTTGAGATCACATTTACTAGTATCTATATGTAGGGATAAAAAAAGTTTCTTTGTAATAAAAAAAAAACAGCTTACTCTAAAGATTTCTTTAAATTAAAATATGAATCACAGTTTTCTCAAGATTCCCAACTTGTGCACTAAAAAGCAAATACAAGGAGGGAATTGCCTTTGAATATTAACCACAAACTCGAGGGGGAAAAAATCCTAATTCTACTTTATAGTATTCTCTGAAAAACTTTGGTCAAAGAAATTCTACATACAGACAACACATGAATTCATAGTCTATTTTAAAAGACATCAAATATATGTTTGAAGCAGTGTTTCTTATAGAGATGTGACCAGACTGAGTCGATCACTCCCAAGTAAAAACAACGAATTTTATAAAAACAAGGGTTCATTCATTATTCTACTAGAATTACGCCCTCTCTCCTCTTTTACCCCCTCTAAAGATCTAAAATACCCCCGAGCACATTCTTCCTGAATGAAAGACTGGGTTAAAGAGAGATTGAAAGAACTTCTACATATCAAAATTGAAATAGAAAACGACATTCAAACGCTATCTATATCCATGGAGTCCAAAAGTTGTGCCTAGAACCACGTAAGCTCAAAAAAACAAAAATAGCTCACGAACACTTGGAAACTTTAGCATGTACAAGCTTTTGAGCAAGGTGTTCAGAATTAAGAATTACTTATGAGATGAGTTCTTTCAGCTAGATAAGCTACAAGATTGGTTTATATTGAACATACGACACGTATTAACCCAAGTATAGGGATCTCTGGCCCCTGCACAAAAGAGAAAGTGAGTGATGATCGATTTCCGGACTTCCATCCTCAACGATCAAAATGTTTTCTTTTTCACGCAAGGGAAATGAAATCTAAGGGTTGATTACAAGGACGGAGTTTAATCTTAGTCTAAATTAGGCCTAGGGTTAAACATCAATTTTCGAATGCACCAGCTTAGCCTACTAAACCATGGTCTAGCTTAGGTCTACGTCTTTGCAATCGGGCGCAAGTCCTTTCGCAAATTCATCAAGGAAAATAATCAAAATTCTTATTTTCCTCTTTATTTAAAGTTTGTTCCAGCATACTGGGTTTGTCTCCGCTAGTTTTCCCATTTGAGAGATGGGGATCAGCGTATTCCAAAGGTTTTGGTTTTGGCACGATGTTTTACGGTCGGATACCCTTCCTGACACCAATCCACACCAGCAATCTGGGTATGGGCAATCAAAGTCTTACTATGAAATGGAGCTCCCACCGGGAATTGAATCTGAGACCCCTCACTCAGAAGGCGAGCGCGGTAACCACATGGGTGCGCAGGAGCTGTTTCTTTTTAAATTTCCGTACAATTTGAATAATAGACCTATTTATCTACTATGTTTACAGAAATCACATTTCCAGTTAAAATTTGCTCCGTCCGTGCATCGCCCTGGTGCGTATAGACGTTCTTATCTCGAATCGTTTAGACCAAACAGAGCGGCAAAAACATTGAACTTAACGACTTCCCTCACTTAGAGTTTAAATCGCTTGGTACAGCTTTTCTAATGTGCTTGTGAAGTTATTGTACACCTGGGTCAAAAATCTACCATGTAAGTATCCTTCTACTTGACAAAATGGTAAAACGGGTAAAAAAAAAAGGATACTTACATGGTATATTCTTAACAGGTGTACAATAACATCACAAACACACACACACAAAAAGCCGGGTGGCCGAGCGACCTGCGGCGGTAGGCCATCGGCTCAAAGGTCCCGGGTTCGAGTCCCGGCAGGGGCATGGGTGTGGATTTTAACACTTAACAGCTAAACGCGAATCGTGACGGGCCGAAGTCCAAAGTTACTAGACTGGCCCATATAAAAATAAAGTTTACCAAAGTTTTACAAACACACACACAAAAAAAAGCAGTACATTTCGCAAAAGCGTTTTCAACTGGTACGGGAGAAAATGGACATTGCGGAGAGGTGCGAGACTGGTGTTAAGGAAACGCCATATTGTAAACAGATGCAGGGTGACAGTGTGGCCAGGTTATGGAGGCGGGCAAATGACGAGATGGGACGGAGAAAACACCAAACAGAGAAGAAAGTGCGAAGGATACTAGAAGAAGATAAGGGGTTTCCTAAAGGTATAAGAGGGTACAGAATCAGAGGGAAGAAGGAGATGATGATGATAATAATAATAATAATAATAAAGATAAAGGGGAGAACAACGAAATAATATAGAAAAATAAAATGAAAGAGACGGAACTTTAGGGAGTTATAGGCAGTTGATGCCGGGTTCCTGGTTGGCGGAAAGGATAGAGATGTACGTCTGCTCCCATCTCTTTCTAACTGTAGCAGGAGAGTCAGAGTTCAGGACTTTTAGGATTTTGACTCGAAAGGTTTCGTCAAAGGTGCAACCGTGATAGGAAGTGTGTTTCAGGTATGGAGAGGTGCGGAATTTGAGATTTGGAGGAGAAGCGATGGTTATTGATGCGGAATGTTAGAGGAGTTTGGGTTTCACCAACGTAGAAGGCGGAACATAGGTTACAGAGTAAGAGATAAACGAGGTATATATATACTTTCTACAAATGAAACTTCCTGTTTCTCTGGAACCAGCAGTTAGCTGAATATTAGTCTATGGGCCAAGTGGACGAATGCAAGTATTTGGTATAATTTTGGGGGTACTAATTTTCCTTTTCAACACAGTTGTATGAGTGTGTAAGGATACCAAAAAAACATAATTGCCATCTAAAAGTGGAAGCTATTCAAAATGGCGGCCAATCCAATATGGCAGATTTTCTTAAAACTGTTATATCTCTGGAAGTACTGATCCGATTTCAACGATCCTTTTTTTTAAAAAAAAAAATGAAAGCTTTAAATATGGTCTATATTCGAAGTTATCTTAGGTTTTTGGATAAGAACAACCGTTAATTAGTAAATCAAGGGTTAGTGCATGAATTTACCAGGAAGCTACACACCCAAGAAGATAATGTTTCGAATAAATATTGTAGGATAAACTCCTATCATTAATTTGGTATATTACTTTCTGGTTTCTGACTTAAAATGTCTGTTAAACGAATCAGTTTCTTGGAAACAGATGTAAAATGCATAAAGAAAACCCAAATGTGACGTGCATCACCTCAGGACCTTGACATGAATTACGTAGTCATACCTCCCTCGTTTCTAACTTTTCTGCAGAACGTTATTGGAAATTCGTCACCTCGAGAGTGTAAATGAGTATAGTCCATTGCACAAGATGTAATATATTTCTAATGGTACGGTTTTGACTGCAAAATACGTCCTATCAATGATAGTGAAGACTTCGACCGGAAGATAGTGAGACTATTTCAATTGTAATCGCCCAGGTCATGGATGTAGCTACTCTAAACTTTTGGAAATAGATACATCATTGTGTATGGAAAAACTACAAACTGTCCGGTAAGGTGAAATACATCTACCAAGCAGCATTCATATCAATATTCCTATATTAGTATGCTATGATAACATAGACAGTTTAAAGGAAGCATTAACTGGGGGTGGCATTTCACATTTTGCAAATGGGATTCTTGTCCAGAAAATTTCGTTCACATGCTTGCCACAAAGGTATGATGGTACTACAGTTATCCCAAGAAAGCAAAGAAGTCATCATTCCCACGACAATTCCATGTATACCAGATTATATAATTAGGGGAAGGAAAACCCCTTCTGCAATAGCTACTGTTCCGCTTCCACATGAATACGGACACCGTTGGGTACTTGCTGTGTACGCAACCTGCAACTGACATGTCGACTTTTCATGAAATTTTGAGGCAGTGCGTAAAGATTAAGTCACAGCTTGAGCTCAAACACGTACTACTGGTACTTGATCACACTATCTATGCAAAAGCTGTTGAAATTATTTGGTGCCACCAAACGATATGTAGTGACGTGTTCATAATAATAGGTGGATTTCATACAACCTGCCACTACTTTTTATCATTGGTAAGCTGTTCGGCGATCCTGAATTTAGTGACTTCGTAGTGAGAATTGTGACTTATTTCACAGGGGTCCATCAGGAATGTTCTTCAAGGAAAGCAATACAACCGTGCTATTCGTTTGCATAAGTATATATATGAGGCATATATAACAAAGATACACAAACTTCAGGAGACACTAAAGGGTTCAGTTTAAAAGCAGGTACTGTTGAAAAATACTATATAGATGCTGAATACCGTGTATCAGCTTTTAAGGCAACTACGAGTTAACCTGAGTATAATAAATATGACCTCGTTTTCCCATTCTGATCTACAAAAGATCTCGGATAAAAATAGATGAAGAGTGTGTTTCATCTACAGTTCAATTGTGGGTGAATGAATGGATCCACTTGATGAAAATCCTTCAGACATAAACAACTTATCAACGGGAAGAACAGTACCATCTGTGACAACATAAGAAATATTTTGTTTTGATTATTCTATTGATATATACAATATTTATACATTTTTGTATTACTTATATTTTGTGTGTATAGCGAGCGCGCACTCATGCTTCGCTATTAGGTCATGTTTAATTTGTTCAGTTGCTTGAGTGTGACGTCATTCGTGTTTGCTGTCTTGTCGTTAACAAGCACACTCACCCGTGTTGTGTGGATGGCGCTGCCACCTAGCGGATTTTCTTGCTTGATGAGTTTCTCGGTTCGATGCGTCAGATTTGTTCAGGTAGGGACATTGTGAGGAGTAAAATTTTTGTCTCCTTTATTCCTTTTTTTTCTTTCGTGTCTTCAAGTAACTGAACTATGGATAAAGACTAAGTGATAAATATTACATAAGTTTGGCTTCTAATCTGGGTAAATTAAGCTCCAGCAAATAAGGTTTGTTTTTGTAATGGGCTCCATTTGGTCAAATGAATTAATGAAGTGGTTTATTATAGTGTTTGTTGTGGGCCAGATCCGTAACCTACTTTTGGGTGTTTATTTTTGTGATTCTAAATTAACGGATTCTGTGCATCAAATAACTGAGTATCCTTTCAGTGTTGAAAACTTAGTGGTAGCGAGTAGTGCGTGTAGGAAAGCGAGTAGTGCGTGTTAACGGGAAGCAGCACGTGCTTGCGAAAACTTTTGCATTAATATATTTTCGGGATAAAGTGTACTACTTTAGTTGTCCTTTGTACTCAGGCAAATGCAATAATAACTGTTTTGAAAATAGATTCCGGTGTTTCGAGTATTTTCTTTCACACTTAGTCATAAGTACCTGCCACAAGCGAGACTACGTTTTTCTCCTGGATATGGTATTTGTGTGTCGGTGCACATTTGTTGTATCACATCTGATGCACAGATATCTCTATTGACCGTGAGGAAGAAATTTGAGGTTGCATATGATACATTCAAAAGAGGTCGTCTGGAAAAGGAAAAGGATTTCTTCCAACCGATACAGAAAAAATAATTAGAAAGCCTTTTAATCCAACTGCAACACTGAAACAGAGTGGAAAGAACAAGGATTTGATCCTCAAGTCAAACCGAAAGCTTTTTGCAAGTATGATCCTTATAGCAGAAAAACGGCAATTAAATATGTTAGAGGAGTTCCGTTAATTCCTTGGGACCTTCGAGTCTCACCAACCTCGATGGATTGGTGACAAAAACTAGCAAGGTTGTGTTAGGGAAACATTTGGAAAGCCTGATTTTACCAGAAGATGGAAATATTTCTTCATCAGCTACTGTAATTGATAGGATGGCATTAATTCAAAAGGTACATGGAGAAAATTGGACTTTTGACGATATATCTCAGATAATCCTGAATCAGATCTTAAACGTTGGCTACTATAGCAACAGAATCGATGTAGTATTTGCCACTTACAATGGCGAATCAATCTAATCCACTGAACTTCTCAGCAGAAGTTCGGAGGAAGGAATTTTCTTCAAGAATGTCAAAAGATTATCAAATAGAGGCGTCTTCTTTAAAGCGATGATAGTAAGGATAAATTAACAAGGTCCCTTGTTGAAAGCTGGCAACAGATGGAAAAGGGTTGGTGAAAAGACATTGTATGGTACTTACTGGAATACGTGTATCAAAATAACTCCTAGCGTCTTCCAGAAAGTGGAAAATCTTTACTCGGATGATTTATAAGAGATGCTGCTGTGGATACTCAAATGTTGTTTATGTTTCTGGTGATACTGATGTTTAGTTTTGGTTCTTCATATATCGTCGGAAATTAGTCATAAGGGCAAAATGTAAATCAAACGCGGCACAAATGGTCGAGCCAGGATAATAAACATTAAGAAACTTGCATATGCCGTTGGCGCTCGTGTTAAATCAGCCTTACCTGGTTTACATGCATAGACAGCTTGCGATACAGTCAGTGCGTTCTCTGGACAAGGTAAGTTCAAAGCTCTCAAACTTCTATAAAGCAATTAGGAGTTCGCTCTATTGTTTTCACTACTATAAAGCCAGTTTGCATTATCCAACGACAACCACTATTTGATGCAAAAATTTACATGTCAATTATATTCACGAATATATAATATAGAAAACATAAATGAAAGATATCAAATATTCCGAAACCGACAAGGTGAAGCTGAATCAACAAACTTTCTCTATGTGAAGACCATCTTCGTCAACGTTCTATACGAGGGCAACTATCAAGCAGGAATTTGGAAAAGATATCTGGAAAATTACCCTCAAGTTCTACAACAAGAAGGTCCTAAATGGATACTGGACAAAGATGGACTGATAAGCGTCAAATGGATGACAGGAGTATCAGCACCTGAAGCAGTGTTTCTGTTCTAGGACTTGCCAACTATTATCATGCATTTATCAGTTCAAATGTACCACTGACCTGAGTAAATGTGATAATATTATGAACACGAGGAGTGTAGAAGATATAAACATTTATGAATGTTATGAAAGTGATGATGACGATGATATATAAAACGTTTATTAAAATTGTACACACTAGTATTTCTTTCACACGGCAATAAATTACGTTATAGTTAACATACTACAGTATCGGAAATAACTTGTTAGTGCTTGAAGAAAAAAAGGAGCGAAAGTAAATTTTTGTTTAATTCGGAATTCTAAAGTTAACATCTGTCATATTGGATTGACCACAATTTTAAGCCTGAAAATATACCAAATTAAAGATAGGAGTTTATGCGGTAATATTTATTCGAAACGTTTTCTTGTTGGATGTGTAGATTTTTACTAAATTCATGAGAAAAACGTTATTCGTAAAAATTACGAGCTTTTTTTAGCTAATCCCTGATTTACTCACTGAGGTTGCTTTTATCAATAAAGCGAAGATAACTTCAAATATAGGCCATATTTGAAGCTTTCATTAAAAAAAAAAAAAAAAAAAGATCGTTGAAATCGGACCAATACTTCTGGATATATAGTAGTTAAAAAAATGTCAAATTCGCCATCTTGGATTGGCCGCCATTTTGAATAGCTACCACTTTCAAATGGCAATCATAGTTTTTTGGTATCCTTACACACCCATACAACTGTGGTATAAAGGAAAATTAGTACCCCCAAATTATACCAAAATCTTGGCTGGCCCATAGACTTTAAATAAAAGGTGATAAGGTAGAAAAGAAGATACCTACATATCAGAATACAGACAGACGTACACGAACTTCACAAACACAATAAAAATGAGGCAACGTTTCCCCGAAGGTGTGTTCACAGAATAGAAACCAGAGGACTGGTGCTAGGGACCATCCATGTTGCCAATATTCCTCATGACCAGACCCAAACCCCATATCCCAAACACTGCTTTCCTTCTAAGTCTGGCCAATCCAGTGCTCACATGTAACATAATTAATTATCTTCGACCTTCAGATCTGAGGCACAGCCCCGTCTACGCCAATCTTCTCATGGTCAAGCTCGAACACGATTTCCTACAACCCCAACCTTTGACTCCACTACTTTGGTTCCTAGCAATAACTTTCGTAACTTGTGATGTAGAAATTGATCTGCTCTTTACCAATCACCAAAGTGACTTCATGGATGACATCTTCACGTTATGGCCTGATAGTGAAGCCAACCTCGTTAGATTCTTAAGACTGCTGAACCAGTTCCATATTGTCCAGTTACTAATATAGCCGCTTCCTCTCCTATTATGTGAACACTCCTTCCGAGAAACATTGCCATATTTTTACTGTGTTTGTGAAGTTTATTTACGTCAGTCTTTGTATTCTAACATGTACGTACGTTTTTTTTTCCTACCTTATTTTACCATCTTATATACATTCAACTGCTGGTTCCAGAGAAATAGGAAGTTCCACTTGTCTCTTTACACAATGAGTCTCACAGCACCAATTTTGATCTATCTTTCCTGGTTATCATAATCCGCATTTTACCCCTACGACCAGCACCTCAACATGCCGTCTGTGGGAAGGCGTCTATATTCATGGTTTAAACGCGAAAATGAATCCTAGCCTTAACCTTCAATAATTCTAAAACGCCCGTCTGCTCTGCATTTTCAACACTTTTCCTTCCACAATTCCCTCCCGAACTTACGCGCTGTACAGTTGCCAATTTTTCCACTCTCCGCAAATCCATGCGCTATGTAACAGTCAACTGTTCTCCACACTCGATGCGTCGTTTGTTACATGACGCCACTGTCGTCTTAGTCTTTATTCTCCTCACGTGTGCGTGTATACTCTCCGATGCAAAAGAAGGTGAAATCACCGAAATATTCCAGATTCCTGTACTTATATATATTAGTGTATGTGTCTGTTCACCTATAGAACAAGCCATAAGTAATCCCCTTTTTCTTATCATAATTTTGCCTTAAATTGCCCTTCCGGCTTTCCTTTATATTAGTGATATATATATTTTCCCAGTTTTCCTTTCTATTAGTCATATCACGAACACAAAGGAAAGCCGTAAAGGCAATTAATTAAAGGTAAATATGTGATAAGAAGAAAGGGATATACTTACAGATCTTGTTCCATATGCGAACATACACACTTAAACACTAGACTACTTACGATATTTCGGTATTAATACCGTAGACTTGCTGTAGAGGAGGAGAGACACACACACACGTGGACAGAAGAAAAGACTAGGACAGTAGCGACACGTAGCGGACGGCGCATCGTTTGGAGAACAGTTGACTGCTTGTAACGCGTGGAACAATTGACAACTGTACAGCGTGTAAGTTCGGAATAGGATTGTAGAAGGAAAAGTATTGAAAATGTAGAGAAAACGGGTTAGAGTTATTAAAGGTTAAGTCAAGGATATTCTAGATCTGAGTGCCCACTTAAAATAGTGTTATTTGTTATTGCTCTCGAGCCAAGGTGTTTTTTTTAATGACCTTTGGCGCTCGCGAGCACAAACAGTATTCGAAGAAACTGTCACTTGCTGAAACAGACTAATTAAGTAACCTTAGATAACTTATTTCTGGGTTTTATCGATCTCATGCTAAACTGCGGGACAAGAAATTTACATCAGTATTACCAACTTCGTAATATGCAACGATAGTAATATATCAAAACTTGTGTGTGTCGTCTCGTAACATATGGTGCAGGATCATGGTGGGTAGGAACCAAGGATTCATCATTCTTCTCAGAAATGATAAACGCTTTCTTCTGTTCATTCACTATCATTTCTTAATTCTTACTGAAAAACTAGCAAGTAATTTGAAATGCTCTCCTGAAATTTCAGAACACTTCCAAGTGGGTATCCAGTTTCTTGTTGGAAAACCGCCTAAACGTGATGAAAGGTGTTTGTTTTGTTTTTTATGAATTATCGGCGTCATATTAAGAACTAATCCTTCGGAAATTCGTTAAGTGGTGACAATGCTGTTGTGGAAGGGTGTGGAAAGTATTCAAAGTATTAAGTTCATCAAATAGTTTTACAGCAAATTTTCCAAAATTATTTGAGAATGATTTCCATATTAATATTAAGAGTTAGGAATATAAATAGAGGGCACCTTAGGCTGTTTTGTTGGAGATGGGAATGAAGCCAAGGAGACGGAAGGGACGAGGCATTTCGGCCATATTGATTGACTGGCCCCATAGTTAGAGACCCTCTTTTTCCGAGTATTGCCTCTCTGAGGTGCACTCATCCTCCTATCGAAAAAGGCAATCCTCACAGTACTCGGTATAGAGGGACTCTAATGGGGCCACACAAGATGGCTGCCGAAGAACCTTAATTTGGCTTCATGTGACGTCATCTATGTTCTCTCTATTTTCTTCTTAACTCCATGAAAACAATTTAGTAAATGAAAGAAATTATATTTTCATTTCGGTTAAAATTAGAGATTCCTTGCTACTACAAGAAGCAAGAATGAAGTACAAAATTTCCCACGACTTGCACTCTCTCTTGAGACCTGGCCGAGCACTCTTTGAGACTTGACAGTATGATTGTTCTAAAATTCTCACGTTAGTAAATCAAGATGTTTTGATCGTGTTTGATATGAGTTTTCATATTTTGGAAGAACATTGAACAATTATTTAATATGGTGTTTTAACTCTTTCAATGCAGTATAGACTTAACCCGAGAAGTAAAGATTATTCAGGAGAATGATACAACCGCTTCTGTGCAACTTAAACTGTTAGATCTCAAGTCCTTCTTAGCGCTGAAGTATTTATTTGAAAAGGAGAAATTCATAACCTTTTGGAGATCAGAAGGTACAAAACATGTTCCTATACTACAGAGTACAGGAGTCTTCTTGAAATTCGTTCGGGACGACTTACCTGAGCGAAAAACATGTTTCAATTACGAAGTACTTTAAGAACAAAGCACGAACAGTCACTACGACTGTTTACATAGATACAAGCAACTTCTGTTTGGGCACTAATGGAATTCTGAGCAATATTCAAGATCAACGGTCTCATTTTCCTGGTGAGTTATAAAAAATATTTATCTATGAAAGTTTAAACGTTTTCGTTCTAGCACCTTTAGTGTTACATCTGGGCGGTGCTCATATTTTACTGGTCCAGCGGTGCTAAGAACCGCTGGACCAGTACAAATAGCACGTTTGCAAGAAAAGTGTCACAACTGTAAAATAAATAAATCTAAATACGCACACATACAGATGATTATCAGAATAATGGAAACACCTGTAGTTGGCAACACGTCAGATGTATGGGTTGGCAGTGGTGTCGTGGCGACCGCAGCGCCGGACTGCTGGTGGTGGTGTGTTAGGTCGGTCTCCATACTACGTCAGGCGTCGTGGAACAGGAGTGTGCAGTGGCTGCAGCAGACGGAGGTAGTGTAAAATGGGAGACCTCTCAGAGTTTCAAAGAGGGCAAATTGTTGGTGCGCGGTTATGTGGAGTGAGTGTGACGGCAGTGGATAGTGTGTTAGGTGTGTCGCCAGGGACAGTGTCGAAGGTGATGACGGCCTACACAACACATGGGAAAACCACATCGGGGAAGCGGAACAGTGGGCGGAAGAAAAGCATCAGTGACAGGGCACGCCGGGTATTAAAGCGCATTGTCACGCGGAACCGTCGTGCCACTGCGGCGCAAGTGACGGAGAAACTCAATCAGCACCTCCCCCAACCTGTTTCGACAATCACAGTCCGCCGCGAATTACATGACATGAACTTACGGGGTCGTGTTGCACGGGCCAAACCTCTCATCAGGGACCAGAACGCTTTAGCACGCCGCAAATGGTGCCGCGACCATGCAACTTGGACCGTTGACGACTGGAAACGTGTGGTATGGTCGGATGAGTCACCATTCACCCTATTCCAAACCACGGGCCGTGTTTATGTGTGGAGAACGCCCAAAGAAGCGTATGATCTGCAGTGTCTCCGCCCAACTGTGAAACATGGCGGCGGCACGGTGATGCTGTGGGCCGCAATATCATGGTTTTCATTGGGTCCTGTGGTCACACTTCGCGGACGCATCACTGCCAACGATTATGTCGCAATTTTAGGAGACCACTTGCATCCTATGGTCCGGATGTTGTTCCCGGACAATGACGCCATATTCCAGGATGATAATGCACCCATTCACACAGCTGGAGTTGTTGCAGCGTGGTTTGAGGAACATCGGGATGAAGTTCAACACCTCCCCTGGCCCGCCCAATCCCCAGATCTCAACATAATTGAACATCTGTGGTCCATCTTGGAAACACGACTCCGGCGACGATTTCCACCTCCATCCTCTCTCACAGAACTGGCCGATGCCCTGCACGAGGAATGGTGTAATATTCCACTTGCTACCATTCACGACCTCTATGCCTCCATCCCACGTCGCATCAAGGCTGTTCTGAAGGCGAAAGGTGGCCCGACACCATATTAATCTGGTAAGTTGCACTTTCGTTCAGGTGTTTCCATTATTCTGATAAGCATCTGTATATATATATATATATATATAATTTTACGCAAGAGTCAAAACGCAAGCGATTCAAATTTCCGACTTGTGACAACTTTGTCAAAGAAAGTGATTCTATAATGTTTTTGAGGCCTGAGCCTTAGATTCCTAAAGGCCCTAAATAATAAAATAACCATTATAATGTTTTTAAACAACAACAACAACAACAAAAATAATACGAAAATTGGTATATTTTGAGTTCTGACACTTTTCTTCTGAGCGTGTGAAGTAGTGTACAAATTCCGCGTATTTTCTTAAAAAAAAAAGATATATAAAAAAATAAATGGTTGCAAAATCGTGCATTTTGAAAAAAATACATAATTAAGAAAGATTATGTACAATCACTTTACATACTCAATATTAGTTTCCTTTATGAGAAATCGGGTGATTCTGCAGTAATTTAGTTTCCTTGTATACAAGGGTCCAGATTTTAAAAAAAGTTAGTAGGGTATTCCTTACGTAAGCAGAAATGTCTTCTTTTTTTTTTTTACTATGCAGACTTATATACAGAAGAAAAAAAAAGCAACTCTCCTAATGCGATGTAGTTCCATTAACACACTCTGCAGTACAAATATAGGAATGATATCCTGAAATCATGATCGCAAGTATTTTTTATGGATAGGCTTACCACAAAATTCGCACTTTTTCCACAAATGAAGCAACGACCTTGCGAAGTAGTTGACAAGCAACGCGATAGAAGAATAGTAGCACCTTTTCAGCTCGATAATTCTTAGGACCAACTTTCGCTGCCACTAAGGCAACCTTTCGACGAAATTCAAGGTGCTCCTTTGCCTAGCAAGTGGCAGTGAATAAACCATGCAGTTACAACAATTATATTCAAACCATTAGCAAGAAAAGTACAAACATCACTGTTTGGTACTTGGAATGGAGCTTTGTGCGATAACACTCCACAAGACGATCAAGAAAATCAACACCAGCAATATCTTGATTGTAGACAGCGAAGTTTGGCTCTTGTATTACTTTTTTTCTTTGCAACAGAGAATCGAAACGTTGTTCTCGAGTTGCATTACTTCCAGGCAGTTCGAAATTGCAGTAACAACACTATTATTCCATCAAACAGAAATGGACATTATAGAGGAGAAGTCTGATGAAAGTTCATTTTTCTAAGCGTGTTGAATACATATTCGACTACTTTTTATTGTGGAGAAGTGATCTATGTCTGGTGCCCTTCTTAACTGAGTAATCCTATAAATTCCCTTCCCCTCAACAGGGTTACAGATAGAAACATTTCAATAAAAAAATAAATCGTTTTCCAAGTCAATAAAACGGACATAGATCAGTCTTCCTCTATAGTGCCAAAATAACTCTAAGTTATATTCACCTCGATCTGTCTTAAACTTCCGGCGCGCGCACTTACGTATATTTTTGTGTAATACCTTCGTGCCCATGTACCTCTGACCTATTCTTCCAATGGAGTGTCTAATACTATTGTGTGATGTGTTCTTCTAGCTTTATTTTTTCAATCTATTCTCCCCCTGCGCAGTTCTAGCGCACGGAGTGCGCCACACGCCCGGTCGTGTAAGTAAATTTGATCACTTACTCCGTTGTTTGTAATCCATTTTCTTCATTATGAAAAATTAAGAAATAGGACTTTAAGATCAGATACCTGTCTGAAAGTTCAGTCCTTACATATCTTATTAATACAACACTATCTTCTATGATCTTGAAAAATGATGCAAAAATTACATGATGAACGCATTTTCGAACGTTCATTATTGAAAATGGTGGTAGCGTGAATGACCTCGTGTAACTTTATAAGAATGGGATTACATTTTCAACAAGCAACATTGTATTTATTTGACTGTAATATAAGAATATAAATGCATAGTTTTATAAAGTATTTAATAAACGTAGAAAGAAAAGCTAAATTATCCCCCCCCAAAAAAAAATCCGTATTGAGATCTAACATTTCGTGGCGCACAGCACTGCTCTTAAGAGTACTCTCTTGCTGCTTGTAATGGCATTTACTGCAGACAATACTCTTTTACTTGGTTCAATTTATCGTAAAACACGGTATTTACGTGACTGTAATATCCATCTCTAAATGGAAACTGTTAAATTAGCATTAAACAACCTTAGAGAGCGAGAAAATTAAATTATTCGAAATAAATATAAAATTGCAGCCAAAATTGCGCGCCCCCTCGTGTTATAAAAAAAAAGTACGCGTCCGTCGGAGGGTTAACTAATTCTTTTCATGGAATCAAATGATTCTCTCGTATGGTGGCAGTAGCTATAAAACTCCTTTTTCCTTCAGTTCAAAAGATTAAAAGAAGTTGTCGAAAACAAAACTGTGGCATTTTGAATCTTCTATCTGCTAAGTCCATGACAACTCCGGTTCCCAAAGATACTCTTTCATTTTGTAACATCCGAATCCTTCACTCCTGTATAAACTTGCATAGTAAATGGGTAACCGTCTGGGCAGCACATCACCCACATCTTGTACTCGAATTTTATTCACTTATTGCGTATGTATATCTTACAATTATGATGAACGTAAACGTAATACGGAACCATAGCTTCACTGAAAGTCATCAACTACTTTCACGAAGTAAGACACCAAATATTCTCATTTCTGCGGAGGAATACGAACCTGGAATCTTGTGAATTGTAGTCCGTCACTGTAACCCAGCGTTTCTCAAACTTTGTCAGCATGTGGCACATTGCTTCGCCATGTTTGACATTGTGACTAACCTGTACATTACGTGGAAACACCACGCTCAAGATCGACTAAATTACTCGTAGTTGGAGACATGTATCGAATGCTCCTCAGCCCATTCGGAGGGAAGGTAAAGTAGTTCAACCACCCACATAGCAAAATGACGTCCCAGGGATATCTGAAGGATCTCCTGGCAGGATATCGGGACGTCCTGTTTACATCCATGGGACGTATAGTTATAATTAATCCTTCGTATAGTTATAATTAATTAAATAATAATAATAGTAAGGTCGATTTAATTTATAGAAATTCCAGGTAGGTAATCCCGCACGGCTTTCCGGGGGACCTCTATACGGGATGAACTGTTTGTATTGCCCACAGAGTTATCCCACGGACGTCCTTAGGACATCGCTATGGGAGCAGGACCATTCTGACGGTAATGGGATCTAAATGGGACATCCCAGGGACGTACTCTGCTATGTGGGCAGTGTTGTTAATTTCGCCTTGCTTTGCCCTTTCTATTGCAGATACAAAACATCTATCATTAACAGGGATAAGCGTTAGTTGAACTTCAAGTTCAATGGTTTTAATAAGTTCAGATTTAGGAAAATAATATTATCTGAATTGAGGACTTTAACACATGGTTGAAATCAGATGCCCTATCTTTAACACTACATCTTATTGACAACCCCGAGGTCGTGTCGCTTGTAATACTTACGAAAAGTGAAGCCAAAATCTCGTCCCAGAAACGCACAATCGCCATACTGATTAGGACTTGTTGACTGTGAGAGCTGAGAGCAGTGTACAAAGAAAAATGGTAAATTCTTAAGCAACTACTTTGTTCTCAATACTACTTTGATTAAGGCAACATAGAAGAAATGTAATTATGTAGTGTTTCGTTTTAAAAAATCATTTATATCTGTCCATGTTGTGACGTCACGAAATGGTTTACGATCCAACCACAGCTGGGTGCAATATGATCTGAATTCTCCAAAATGTAGTACAAGGCTAATTATATACAGGGATTAGCGTATGATTATGTCGGCATTACGAACGTCTAAGACTTGTACAGCCTATTCCAAAAATGTTGACCACATTGATTAAGCTGTTTTGAGCTGAAAATTCTCTAAGTTCAACTTCGGGTATCTTCGGAAACAGTAAACCAAAGTTGCCAGGTTCAAGCCCCGTAAGAAAGGACGAGTATCTGGTTGTTAGTCGGGAAATAAGCGAGTCCCCACCCACTTCCTGGTGGTCGGGAAAAGGTTGGGGTCCGGGTATTTTCCGACCGTTTTAATCTGGAATTTATGTTAACTCAAGTATCCGCATTCAGTTGCAAAAGAATTCTGCCGGTAGATCAGAATATAGAAAGATGAAAAGGGGAAACGTTCTTTACATTTGTTAAAAGCAAAAGTTCTCCCCCCCCCCCCAAAAAAAAAAAAACACCGAATACATATTTTGAGATCATTTACTTGAGTGTTTTTACTTTTAGAAAGCTTTTTTTTGGAATCGACCGCACTGTGCGTTGTGGTCATACGCTCTTTTCGTACGTACAGACATCACTGAATGTACTGAATAAACAGAACCACTTAAAAGTATCGTACATATTTCATTTTTGAGGGGGGAAAACATGGCAATTTTGTCATTCTTCATACACAACTTACTAATCCTACACAATATACCGGACCGCATTAGAAAATGTGGCTTCACTTTTGCGAGGTTACGTTCCATCTGTTTTTCCTATAATCTAAAGGCCGCTTTAGACGGTACAATTTCTCGTACGATCTCTCGTATGAAAGAATGTATACAATCCATAGTACGAGATTTTTCGTACGATAAATCATACAATATTGTATAGTGTTTTACACGGTACAATTTTGGATACGAGGGGATAATGATGAAACTGCTGGAGTTTATAGTTGTGACACCTCAGGCTTTTAGGGTAATTATGCCACAGATATCTGTGAAAGTATAGCCCATTTAAAAAATAGAAAATAATTAAAATATTGATAACAATTAATCTTGACGCAGCAGAAATTCAGTTAATTGCAATGTCAAACTCTTCTACCAATAGAATCTAACTTCTACTAGGTTTCATTGGTAACGAAATTGTCGTAGTTTTACTTCTGTACTTCGATAAAGATATTTCAATGCGGACACAAAAAACGTTGAAAATTTTGCTGTCTTCGGTGATAAATTCGGAGTCATATGTGTTTTGTTTTTACAATATTCCTGAGTTAACAAGATATGTGACATTACACAGCACTTCAAAAGTATATAAATCGCGATATATTAACTCCTATTTATACATATGGGGGCAATTAGTAACACTGCGGTTTAACTACTTCTATCACAGAGCACTGGAAACGCCTCAAAATGCTACGTTTACGTTCCTATAAGCATGAAATACTTGCAAAATACAAAAATAAGGAGTAATGTAGATTTTATATGATTTATAGCCTCATTTCACACAAGGTATATAGGTGTGAATAGGATGGGTCAGCTGTCTTAACCCTTGAATAAAAATTAGTTCGTTCTATTAATTACCTAGCTCATGCATTGACTTGCACAGCCTAGGGTTGACGTCGACATTCTACTTACATTATGCCTACTTCTGTAAAAGTATCTTATTGTTCAATGTATTTCATTATTTCGGATGCACAGAGCGTATATGTTTATCAAAATAATTGGGGAGGAATATGATTGCAAAGATACCGGTATCCTCTACATTACTTCCCTTCATACTTATCATGATTGCAGCAAATTCGGTACTCTACGCACAAGACAATGAATATCACGTTAACTGCATTGCTCAATATATAGGAAAAGCAGTAGCTATTAGATCACATCAGAATTTTGTCTTTATATTTTTAAACATATTTCTCACGTATTTAGTGTCTTTTAGGGTTATAATGCAAAACGTAGCATTTTGAGGTATTGCCAGTCATCTATATCAGAAGTAGCTGTACTGCAGTATTACCGACCTTTTTACACTTCCCTTGAAAACGTTGTTTTATATCTTTATACCTGTAATAGTTTATTATGCCATTGTGTATGTTAATTTTTGTATCAAGTAATAACATTAATATGTTCTCTTTGTGTCGTAATCAATAACCAAACAGCCGAATAGGAAAGCACGCTATATTGCCAGTAGGGGCGCTGCCATAGATTGTACGAAAAATCCGCTGAAAAATAGGACCGTTTCTATTTAGAGAACACATCGGAGATAGCATGAAAAATCGTACGATCTGCGCTTTACACGATCAAAGAATGTAACCGATGGGATTGCACACGAGGGATCATACAAGAAATTGGATCGTCTAAAGTGGCCTTAAGGATCAAACGTAATTCACAAGATTCAGTACACTAACTATCATTGTACTGCAAATAAGTTTATGATAGGCCTCTTGAATGCTCGGTATTATATGTTACCTTTTCAAAACCGCAGGCGACACCATCTATTACAAGTATTTATCAGGCGCGAGAGAGCCTAAGAATCTTAAAGTAAACGTATCTTACTAGTTGCTGTCCTGCCCGATTGACTTCACTGGGACCTAAAGATGCTTGATTGGTTTCGAAACCCATTCAAAGATGTCAAGGTCTTCTACAGTGAAACTAGTAAACGCAATAAAATCATGAAATTAGCGTTCCAGTTTGTTTCGTACTACTGCCAGTACCTATCAATTTCTTAAGCCACGTCGCCTACCAGAAATGCGTCCAAAGAACCAGGGTGTGGTAGTGTGTTCATTAACGAATGTATAAAAAGACCGAAAATTCTTCCATATTCATATTTTTTTTTTCTACCCTAACATTTAATGTTAATGCTTCTCCTTTACAGAAACAAGAGGTTGACACACTTTAATATCAGTATAAAAAGCAGTCTTTTAGAAAAGAACAAGTGGACACATTTGAATTGCTAAGTACGCCAGGCAATGGCCTTGAAATCTTTCAGGACTTCTGAATACTTTGCTGACGAACCTTATCTTAACGATGGAAGAAGGCGGAGAATAACGTTAGATTACAGTCTAACTTTCTAATAGTATTAGCTTAACAGCTCGTTTAGGACGTTAACAATAATTTAATCTAATTCGACAAATTGAATACACTCCAAATCAAAACGTGCTAAGTCCATCCGCGGACGATGTGCTTTTTGACGCGGATTTTCTATAAATCGCCAGCGCTGAAGCGATCTGTGCTACCCATTCGGTTCAAAAGTCACTATGTCACTGCGTAAAATACAGCATTTGATGCAGAAAGCGCTGTTTACCGTGTTGTCCGGAACAGAACGCGCTATTTGACAATGCAGGAAAGTGTAGTCACATCAGCTCACAAGTTGTGTCGCGTGTTATCAGTACGAATGAGTCTACTGTGGTTAGGAGCGTTGTTGACATCACTTGGCGTCTGTACGGCGATAGGCAGGGTACGAATGACGTAAGCGCTG
Source organism: Lepisma saccharinum (assembly GCA_022664845.1). Taxonomy (NCBI): domain Eukaryota; kingdom Metazoa; phylum Arthropoda; class Insecta; order Zygentoma; family Lepismatidae; genus Lepisma; species Lepisma saccharinum. The sequence continues at coordinate 73,531 of JAGDQP010001606.1, forward strand.
TGTACAGTCAACACATCTCAAATTCAGGTTGAGTACGAGGAGCGAAAATGGATAATGAAGTAGCTGTTGCAGGCGGTAGCAGAAGAACGAGAAAAAGAAGAAAGCAACGAAGAGGCAAAAAGAAGTAGAAGCGAGATAAGTCGAAGTCGTCTTCTCATATTCTGCTACTTGAAATAAGTAGGTAGGGTTGATGATAATATGTTTTTCACCATTCTTCTTTCTCACTTATCTCCAGCTCATTCTCTTTTATTCTTGTATGCATAACGTTATATATTTTCTCCTGATACGTATGACGTGTACCGGTCTCATCTACAGTGATCACAGCATACGACATTATTATTTATAATGAGTAGCCTATTTTGTGACAGCAAACAAAAATAATGTACTACTGGGGTAGTCACTGATTATCTTACAGGTACAGAGACAAAGATCCTCATCTCATGGAATCCGAGTCGCCTTGTAAACACAAGGAAGGGAGATTCAAATGTAACTCCATACCGATTTTCTACCTGGAACAAGGAAACGAATCTATAATAACGCAAATAAAATGGATCAGGATAGACTACTCTCATCCTTCATGTTCGTGTCAACACCTAAACGACGTCGTCCGAGGTCAGACGAAAGTGGAAGAAGTCCAAAGAACTACACAGAGAATTACGTGCTAAGTTTTGTTCATGCACTGTAACGTGCGAAAAGTATGGACGGAATGACCGCTTACTACTGTATTGCATCGTGCAAAGCTGAAACGTAGTTCATGACGTATTAACACAAAGTTTGTACTTTTGTAAGTGACCAAGGAATGGCATCGTGTTGAAGAAAATCTACCAACGTTCTTAGGAAGGAGATTTTACTGTCTCACAGACATCTGGGGTTCTCATTATAATCCATTTTTAATGGATCTGTGGTAGTAGTGGCACCCTTACAGTTCGAAAAAGGGTTAAATTTAGAAAGTACCAACTTGACAAACTCTCGCCAGTTGAAGATATTAGCATAAAGCTGCGTTACTTTGCTCTATTTTCTTTGGTGCTGACACAATATTAGCCTCAACTTGAGTCATTACGAGTAGTTGAATGTAGTTACTCTCCACATAAGTGTTGGGAATTATTATCAAACATGAATTTTGGACGTTGCGCGTCCTTCACATTTTTTTTTTCTATTTTATTTTTGCAGATACGAAAGGACAACGAGGACGTTCCCGTTTGTGCCAACTTTTTTGCTAACCTATTCAATGTATCACGAAGACGCCTGAATACCATCGCTTCTTGCATCAAACAAGGTAAGAGCATTAGGGAAAGAAGAGGAGGGGATCGCACATCTGACAAATTTGCTGCTAAAGAGAGGTCAGTGATGGATTTTATTGGCAGTTTACGAGCGAGAGAAAGCCATTATTCGCGTCAAAAAAGTCAAAGATTGTATCTCCCTTCTGAACTGTCCATCAACAAGTTGTTCAAAATGTACAATGCTAAGGTATCAGTCCTTGAAAGTGAAACGACTTTTTTTTCTATAACACCTTTTTCACGCGCAATTCAATTTAGGGTTTGGAGGTCCTGCTACTGACACCTGTAGTTATTGTACTTGCATGTATCATCTTGCCAAAGTATCTAACAATGAAAGCGAAAAGAAAATAGTATGTGCTCAAGTCACTGGTCATAAAGCAAGAGTACGCGCCTTTCATACCCTTATGAAGAAGAAACTAACTAACTCTGTATCGTATTGCTTTTACCTGCAGCAGGTGCAACCCCTTTCGAAATTGTCTATTGGCGAAGCCTATTATTCTATACAAATTTCGTATTATGCACTGTGCGTAACAGATGTTGAGAGCAAGAGTCCCGTGTTTTATGTGTGAACGGAAAATCAAGCATCCAGAGGCTCTGTTGAAGTGGCGTCTGCTTTGCTAGATTTCTTAAAGGCAGGAGTTTGACACTTCTACAAAGTCCATTCGATTTTTTTCCGACGGATGCGGTGGTCAAAATAAAAACATACATGTTGTACATGCCTTACTCATGTGGTTACTGCGAAGATCTCCTCCTCCTCTCAAGAATATGCACTTTCCAGTGCGAGGGCATTCCCATCTCCCCGCCGACCGATTGTTTGGAGTGTTAGAAAAGTCTTTTCGAAAACATTCCGAAATTTTGAACCCTGATAGTTACACTGCAATGTGCCGCGAAAGTGGGACTGTGCGAGTTCTAGGCGTCGACTGGCATTTGCGGGATGTGAAACCGTTAGGAAATTCCCTACAAACCGTTAGGAAAATTACAGGTATTCGTGACACGAAACGTGTGTTCCTGAAAAAAGCTTTGCAGCAAGGACGTCCCGGGGTTGTTTTCAAAATGGAACCAACGTACAATTTTGACGACCCTTCTAAACAGTATGTGTCACCACTGAAACGAGGGATGAAGTCTGCCAACGTACCAAATGGCCCAGCACTACCCCTGGCAAGTCGAATCACCGATGCAAAGCTTCTGAAAAAACGATTCAGAGATCACTGGAGACGTGAACCTGTGCTGCAGTTCTATATTGACGCAATGGATGTACAGCCTACACGTTGTACTGAAAACGAAAGTGTGTCTGAATGCGACTGCTTGGAAGAGGAAGTGGATATCATATGAAACACAACACGAAATTGAGAGCATTACTGCAAAGCATATTGTGAATGTGTATTCTTATAGCAAAAGTTCATTGTTTTTAATTATGTAGTATGTATGTTCCTTTTATGGCGTGTAACCCTTTAATATTCGCATACAGAGAGAGAAACTATACTTCTACATACCTCATACACTGTTGTTTGTACCATTGTAAATACAATATGCTCAAATGTATTTTTGTATTTCATTTATGGAGTCTCAGATATATCATTTTCGGTGCGTTCGCATCAAAATGCACTTTGTCCAAAATGTTTTTAACAAGAACTCTGCTATTACTGATTTTTGTAATCACGCCATCTCAACTTGTAGTACTTTAATATTATAACATTAACAGTTTACTTAAGTCCGTGGCAGTTTCGGAGCTATTAGTTTTTCTGCTCTCCTGTGTGTGTGTGGTTTTTTGTTTTTTTTTAATGGACTCAGCACTTTTTACTTTGGAGCTCCTCATATTATGTTGTACTTCAACTATGCACTATTGTTGGGGCTTAAAAGTGAATACAATCTAAAATAAGCCTGATTAAGTTTGTGTGCCATCTCACTCGACGGATAGCATAAATCTCAGTTGAAGATCACAGGAAAACAACGTACTTTGTCCCTTTTCTTTGTGCCAAATTGAGAAAAGAGTGCAACCTGTTTGCTCTTTGAAAGGTCTTTTTAACAAATTATCATGCAAGAAGAGCATGTCCATCTATTACAACCAAATCTTTCATTTGATGTTGAGATTTACGTAATGCTGACCATGTTTAAAACGTTCTCCTGTAAAATCAATAAAATGGACAAAGGACGTTCTTTGACTGGTCTTCAGTTACGACAATTTTTCAAGTTCCTAGTACTCAGAAACATCTTTCAATGGAGTAGCCATTATCCATCTCGTGTGATTCAAGATCATCAGCCAACAGACGTCAGACGCCCATCATCATCTCCTTCCTCTGCAACACAGAAATACCCATAAATCACCATCTCCACGTTTTTGGATCACTTCAAGATATTCTGAACATGGATTTTCGATTATACACTTCAATGTGCTGCATAGGTACGCGACAGCTGCGACCTGTACACTTCCTGTACGTTTCCACATTCCGCCAGTTCACACCTCACACTGAAGACAGGGATTCTCGGGAGAGACTCCGAAACTACTTACAAGTAAAAATCAGTCAAACTTCGCAAAGGTGACCCGCTTATCATGATACTTGCACTCCATAAATGATTTTTTTTTTTTTTCAATTGAGGGTTATTCCACAGAATTTCGACAAATGGTGGTCGCACGACTATTTTTTATTTCCTTCATATTTGGTACATTGAATGCCATATGCAAACGAAGTTGAAAGAAGTTTTTGAAAAAAAAAAAAAAAATATTGCACATAGTTCAGGATATACAGGGTGTTCAAAAGAAAAGATTCTGCAAAAAACAGCGAATTATAAAGTTTCACATATTTCACAAACCAGTTGAGATATTTGAATAATTCAAAAAACAATTAAAATATAGACACCTCAGAGAATATTTAAAGCTATGTCTAAGTTCTAGCCTCAAAACGGCTATTGGATAGCGTGGTTTATACAGTTGTAAAATATAGATGACATTCTCATTTTTAGACATTTTTTTCATGATTGAATGGAAAGAAATAAGCAGTTTACTTTATTATTATTACCTACTATTGTCACTGTAGTGGCAGAATAAAAATTAACTTCTTAAGTCATTTCCTGTTCTATATATCAAGAATTCAATTTCATAAAACTCACATTTGTCAAAATTTGAGGGGTTAAGTCAAAAGAAGAATGGAGTACAGGAACAAAATTTCGCATAGGAGTTCATTTGCTTATATTCTAAAATCCCTGAAAGCTTCATTCTGTTATTCAAACCCCTCTATGAAATACAGCTTCTTATAGTTGCTTTAAAAGCTGTAGTCGTGTCAATACAAATTATTGAAAAATGAGGCTATTGTTAATAACGTTGTATTCTGTCAGAGTAATCATTTAAATCAGGTCCTTTAAGCACAAATAGATTATGTTTTACCTTCTTGGTTGGTGCACAGGGTTATTTTAGCTTCCTTCTATCTGCTGCTTAAGGAAACACTATGTGCTTAAAAAGCACTCATCTCCGTTCTGATGGTACGAATTCTTCCTGAGTGAGAGGCCACGGTGGCTCGGTTGGTAGAGCGCTTACCTCTGGTGCTAGGAACGTCGGATCGATCCCTGTTCATGCCATGTGGGCTTTGTGGTGGACAAACACCGTGTGCGTGGGTTTTCTCGGGGTGCTCCCGTTTCTTCCCACCAATTCATCCCATCATCCATACGGCCTGAGCCATAGTTGCTTAAAGGCCTTAAAATAAATTCAATTCTTCCTGAGTGACTTTTTTTTGTACAAGTTATGTAGGCAGCCATGTCATACGAAGAGAGATTCTTTTCGTTAGGCCTCATAGAATCCATTGGCCTACATTTTACTTGGATCTCGCGGTTAAAATTGTGACTGTTTTATTTCTGTTTTGTTACAAATTATGTCATATGATGCAAATATAGGCTATACTTCCATTGTTATTCAAACCCCTCTATGAAATACGGCTTCTTAAAATTGATGCAAGAAAGTTACAGAACGCGTGTGTACGACAGAGGGTTAGCTAAACGTTGGCCGTCACTTCAGCTATTGGCGAATCAGCGGTATCTTAGGATGCTGAATATAACGTCTTTGTTAGATATTATTACTACGAAGAAGTAGGTATGTGTATTTTATTATGTGACGTAACGGAAAGAGTAACATCATACGTATCAACTTGAAAAGCTGAGATTTTAACGCGAGATCCATGTAAAATGTAGGCCAATGGATTCTATTAGGCCTAACGAAAAGAATAACATCTCTTCGCATGACATGCCTGCGTACGTAAGTTGTATTTAAAAAAAAAAAAGTGTCACTCAGGAAGAGTACCATCAGATCCGAAATGAGCTATTTTTAACCACAATTTTTCCTTAAGCAGCAGATACCATAAAGCTAAAATAGCTCTGTGCACCAACAAAGAATGTAAAACAATCTATCTGTGCTTAAGGCACGTGATTTAAATGATTACTGATAAAATACATTACTATTAACAATAGCCTCATTTTTCAATAATAATTTGTATTGACACGACAATAGCTTTTTAAGCATCTTTAACCTGTATTTCATAGAGGGGTTTTAGAATATACACAAAGGAACTCCTATGCGAAATTTTATTCCTGTATTCCCTCCCCCTTTTGACTTACAACCCCTCAAATTTTGACAAATGCGAGTTTTAATGAAATTGAAGTCTCGATATAAAGAAAAGGAAATGACACACGAACTTAATTTTTATTCTGCCACTAGTGACAATAGTAAGTAAACTGCTTCTTGTTTATTACCATTCAACAATGGAAATTTTACCTATATTTTAGAACTGTTTAAACCACGCTGTCCGATAGCCGTTTTGAGGCTAGAACTTAAAGACGTAGCTTTAAATATTCTCTTAGGTGTGTCTATTTTAAATGTTTTTGAATTATTCAAATATCTCAACTGTTTTGTGAAACTTTATAATTCGCGTTTTGGCAGAATCTTATTTTTGAACACCCTGTATATCCTGAACTATATAAGCAATAAAATAATTTCAAAAATTTCAAATTCACTTGTATTTGGCATTCAATGTACCAAATATGAAGGAAATCAAAAACAGTTGAGCGACCAATTCTTATTTTATTTGTTAAAATTCTCTGGAATGACCCTTGAGTAAACTACTTGCCATTGGAGCTTCACACTATTTCCAAAATCTATGACAAACGCTAAATACTATCCAATATATATTTATTAGAAGTTAGCATGGATAAGCTCTTGCTGTATCCGTCCCAACTTCTAATAAATAAATATAAATCCATTCTCAAATCTATCTGTGATGCTACATAAATCTATGGCTGCGCCATTTTTTGGACAATGACTATGCTTGTTCCCATGGCAATAACAGATCACACTGTTTTCCATCTATATTTCTACCTTCAATTCAGTCATCCTGATGGATTATGTCCTCCAATGAATACTAAGTTGAGAGATACCACGTAGAGAACTACTTTTTGATTGAGGAACTGATATGTGCATGCGGAAGAGAACGTGTAGAAACGGCGTGGCATGCAACCTTACAGATAGGTTCAAGAAAACTGACCTGGGAGTTGCCAACAACAGAAGCCGGAAAACACAGAGAAGGGCAGAAAGACGCCTAATAGTAGGTAAGAAGGAAGAGAAAATGGCGAAGGAGACTACGGTCACAGAGAAGTCTGCGTATTTATTATAAGAGAAGACTTGCCGAGTCTGCGGTGAACGTGTGCGCTGCAGCGGCGGCATCAGTCATGGCCGCCGTATTTCCTACGCCTATAGGTATCATTTCATACGTACAACATTTTAAAATAAATACTTGCCTGCCGCAACGTCCATTACGGATACCATCGCTGCAGCGCGCACTTTCACTGACTCCTCTTGTCACTACTTTCGCTGCCCTTCCCCTTGCTTAACCCCTGCCTTATTGCAGACTTCCTTCTGCACTTTATCGCGTTTTCTCCTCGAGACCACTTTTGCTGTCATTTCTCACTCCAACCTACCTACTATTAAACCTCACTCTGGCCTTCTCTGAGTTTTCAGGCTTTTGTTGTTAGTAACTTCCAGGCCAATTTTCTTAACCAAATTAAAGGGTTGCAATGCCACTTCGTTTCAGGAAGCTTCTTGAGATGATGATCCTTCACATGCACATATGAGTTCCTAAATGAAACAAGTGAGGCGAAGCCCAGTCGGGCGACTGTGCATATAAGCTACCGCCAGGCTTCAGCAGCGAGCATCCTATTTATAGGATCAATACGGCGAGACCTTTCCAACGACACCAACTCACCTTTCTAGTCCTAATAGTTCGTAAGTTATAAACTGCCCATCATCTCAGTATGGAACCGCCCCTGTAATAGGTATGATTTATAACAGTAACTCATCTGAACGAGACCCTTCCAACGACACCTCGCCCATATTCCTAGCCCTAGTAGTTCCCAAAGTTGAAAATAGCACTCAAAACATGGGAACGGCCCCTGCCGTCTAGATGAATGATCATTGTATCTACTAATTTTGTGACCTGAAATTTCCTGAGGTTTCTTTGATAATTTTCCCCCCCAAATTCCCTGAGTTTTTAGTATAGTGGAACATGTTAATAATACGCAATGACATTGTTTTCTAAATCTGTCCCCCACCCAAGTCTAAGCATCTTGTACATTATTGGTATTTCAATTGTGAAGAAAAAAAAAATCTTTAAAACAGAGGATTTTAGCATATTGCAATTATCCGGTCAGCAGTGGAAATCGAACTCGATCTCCGCCTTACCGGGGCAGTGTTTTTATCAACTGCTGACAGGTCCACCTCATAAATTTCCTTGGGTTTCTTTAATAAATTGTAATTTCCCTGAGTTTTCCAGATTTTTAAAATTACCTGAATATTCCAGGTTTTTCAGGGTGGTTGACACTACAAAAGATACGCAGCCACCTTCCTAGCCCTAGTAGTTCTCAAGTTGAAAATACCCCAAAAACTCGGGAACCGCTCCTCCGATATGGATAAATGATACGGGCTTGAACTCGTCGTGCCTAAACCTTTAAAACGACACCTCAATCACCTTTCTTGCCTCAGTAGTTCCTGAGTTGAAAGTTGTCGACAGACGGACATAGCACTTGTTGCTGAAGTCTAAAAGTAACATTTTATGGTTGCCTAGTAAGCACATTGATCGAACGAACAGCACAAAAAGCACTGCAAACTACAGCGCGATATAAACTGTTCGCATGTACTAAAAAAAGCCATGAGCACTTCCTCTCTTCAGTTTCATTTATCGAACGATTGAAACATGCAAACCTAACTTCTCTTACCTCTCACAGCATATTTACTAGTAGTCTATATACATGGGTACCGTACGCAATATAGTCCCAACACAGTGTTTAAGGTACAGCCCGTGTTATTCCACAAGAAGCTATGCTCTTTCGAGATCAATGATGAAGCTTTACACCACTGCGAAATTGAAGAATTCCATACGTAAACAGCCTGGTTCAATTAAGAAAATATGCTACAGACCTAACACTCCCGACGAGCGAAAGTTAATTTAAATTCGTCTCAATTTACGGTATTCCTGGTTAGACTGTGCGTACGCTTCAGAGTGTAATCTGCACATTTGTTGTACTTGCTTGCAATGCCAATACGCGCATTACTACATAGTATAAAGATAGGATTAATAGTATACGACCTAAATTCTGAAGTGTTATTAAATGAGAATCAGTTACATGCTATAACGACAGAATCACATACAAATTAAATTCTTAACTGTGTTCAACATATTTCAAAGAAAAATAAACTTACCTGTAGGGATGGACCGATATATCGATATCGGCCTCTTTTTTTTTTTTTTTTTTTTTTTTTTTTTTTTTTTTTTTTTTGGAGTATCGATATCGCGGCAAATGGACACCGATACTTACCGATACATTTTTCGAACTATTTTTAATTTGTTTAATATTAGCAACAGTGACACTCATCTTTCATGGGTCTCTCTAGACTTAAAATTCGTCTAAATGTTTATCGATTTCTTTATGAATGTGTACGCCTTTGATTTGCACTACTCAGATGATATTTTTAGTCCGTCCATGCTCATGTTAAAAAGAAGTAGTAGTAACTGAAGGAAAGCCAAAGGTAACTTCAGTCAGGAAAGCACACCCGGGATTCGAATCTCCGATCTCAAACGAATCAAGAGGTTTCGATGAAGAACAAAATGCTTTGCAAGTGAACCACTCTACGCTCACTTTGTCAGTATTTTCCCTTTCGTCTTTACTTACATATTAGAAACGGTAACTGTGTTCAATGTACAATGCGCACGCGCCGGGAACGGCGCATGGGGGACTCCACATATTCTCGACCTATGGCATAAGGTGAAATGGGTGTTCACTGGTCAGTCCCACACTCAGCCGCCTTTATCTCGCAACGTGCCCAGGAGTACAAAGGACAGTTCAGTACTCATCTTGATAATATATATTTTCTGTGTCTAACGTAATATGAAATTCTGCTTTATATTTTTGTATGTGAAATTTTGGCCTTATATCCAATATATATTATTACAATGTTGATAAATTCATTATTTTGAAAGAGTCTTAAAATATATAGGAAATGTGTCCAAAAGTATCGGCCTCTTCAGTATCGGTGGAAAAGTGGTATCGGTACATCCCTACTTACCTGATAATCCACACAGAACACCTATAAATATCTATGGATTGCTTGCTTCAACTGTGCATTTAGTTGATGTCTAGATTCTCAAATGTGTAACTCCTTAATAAAAAGACATGATACTAGACCCACCTCAACTACCAAAATACTTGTCAACTCTTCACCTCAGCTCAAGAGAACTTTTGCAAACAACTGTATTACATCGAATTTGTATTTTAGTAAAAAGAACAGGTTATACTACATAATCATAATCAATACGTGACATCCAAGATTATCTTTTATTGTTGGAAATATCTTAACATTGAAGTTTACAGTGACGAAAAAATATAATTGCGTTAGAACTTCATAAACAAAATTATCTTCTTAATATGTATACGGTAGTTATAGATAATATGAAAGCAAGGTAAGAATCAAGAGTACTTCTGTTTCACTTCGTAAATGTTTGACACCACTCATTCAGACGTTATCATGAAGCAGCAACACACTTTCAATCTTTCACTTTTTAAAGTCAAAATCATATGATCTGATTAAATTCACACATATTTGCTTGAAGATTGGCCGTACAATGATCGTCGACATTCACGTAGTATTTACCTCAACGTACAGCAGATTCATTTCAGATTGGCTCGTCATAGTTCAATGTTGTAGCGAAGAGGGGGCTTTAGTGACTGCAAAATTGAAATGTATGTCAACATAGAACATTGAATGAAAAAACAATAAATACTCAAAACATCACTTTCTCAGTTGCATGTAAAAATGAGGTCGCATATAATAGAGTAGGTAAAGTAGCTTGAATAAAGTGAATAAATTGCTATGTGCCCAGGTTTACTTTCTACAAATTCAAAACCTTTCTTTGCCGAATTAATCCTGAACTAAGTCATGACAATTATTTGCTTCGAAATTTGTATCCATACTACCCAGTTTAATTGCAGTGAATATTGAATTTTGTCTACTAAAATAAATGCCTAATGCGTACGAATGAAAATTTGTACAGTGTGTCCGGATTAAAAGAAAAAATTCATAATACTTCACCGCTTATCAGATCAATGAATAATGCTTTTTGGGACGGCGTGCATAGTGTCAAGTTGTGCATGAATCGAGAAGTCATTCGTCCATTCTTTTCTGCGGAATAGACTGTAAATGTAGCCAGATATTCTTTCCAAAGTACTACCGGTCATAAAATTCTGCTTTCCATGATTTAAAAAGAAAGAACCGTATAATAAAAGCAACCAGAAAGATCAAGGGCAGTGAATGCACGGTGTCTCAGAATCGACGTTTTTTTCTTTAAATTACAGTCTACGTATTAAGACAAATGAACGAAGACGCCATTTTCAAACACTTTAACCCTGAAAAATATATTCAACACAGTAATAATAATCGTAGTAGTAGTAGTTTGTCAGGGGGCGTATTCACGTGTTGGGTCCGGACCCTACCCCTAACTTCAGAATTTTATGGAGAATTAGTATAATTTTAACCTTAATTATATACATATATGTATACTATAATTATACACCAGTCTCGTTGAACCGAATTTGATGGGACCAAGGAGGGTGATTCACTTAAACCGGAATTGTAGTGAACTGTACTATTTTTTAATTTGAAATTAAAAATTGTGATTATTATAATAATTATAATTATATTTAATGCACTTTATTTATACTAAACATTTCAAAGACTTTTCAAACAATTCGTTCCTAATTAAGAGTATAAGTCAAATGCAGCAAACTGATAAAATTTAATTTTTTATTGCGTCGGGATTAGATTATCGGGACTCCAAATGTATATTTTACGTACATTTCAATACCTAAGCACTCTCTGAACATCCCCCCTCCCGAAAGTCCATGGACCCCTTTCATTAAGAAATTGTACGTACATGTCTCGAGTAGTAGCAGTAGTAGTCTGTATTGTATTGAGTAGAAAGTCATAGAGATCTCGGAAAGCTATCTTCATCTCCTTGCCAGTGTTCTATTAATCTTACAATTTTAAATTTACATTGAGGAGGAGAAATTTTAAGAGTTAGTATTTACAAAAAAATAATCACGAACATGTTCCAAGTCAAATTTAAATGGGAATCAATATTTCGCGTTAAATTGAACATAAGTTTCGAGGAGAGATACCGGACGAGGGAAAAGATATGACCACATTTCGCTTCTGCCATCTGCTTCGAGAAAGTGGCAACGCCTAAGAAAATTTCTTATCGGAATCTTTCTGGCGGTGGGTGTCAAAGGTTTGGTTAACCTTAAGTGATAAGGGATTCTACTATATCTGGACATCTAATTCTACGCTATTCCTAACTCCCACATGATGTTTTCATTCAATAAAATGCAGCCTCCTACCATTAAGCGCAGATGGTATGAAATCTCCTGCATCGCAAGTTTTCTGGATTGAGAGACGTTCTTATTCAATTGCTTGGGCCCCTAGATTTGTAGATCTTAATCCACTAGACTTTTTCCTATTCGGTCCTGTACCAAGCTCCACCACGCCACCTTCGGGAGCAGCGCCGTCGCATTCGTGATGCTATCGACGTAACATCTACAATGTTATTAAACGTATGGATTAAACTTGAATACAAATTTAATGTTGTTCGTACCGCTACTAATGGTGCGCACATGAAAGTTTAAAAGATGTGTAAATTCATGGGAGTTAATTTTTTTTTCTTTTATTATTTTACTTTTAATACGGACACCCTGTATGATCAGAAATATACATAAAAAATACTTATCACCAACGAGCACAAATGTGTCTGGAACTTGAAATTTAACCACTACTTTATGTAAAGAAATATTTTGTACTGCATGATACTTAACGTTGCATAAACATCTTCACTGTAGTTTGGAAATTAGATCTGGAATTGCCCCAATACTGTTAAGCACAATCTCGAATATTAAACCAACGGATGTTGAGTGACAGAATAATACCATTATTAAAAAAGAAAAAAAAAAGAGGAAAGAAATGAAACAAGAATCAGCCTTGAATTTTGCACTGAGTGGAAGAAAGACAACATTCCAGGAATGTTCTCTTTTTTACATTCAAAATTTTACCATGAGTATGAGTTAGAGCCAACATTCGCATACTGTTGACCAGTACCCAACTGTTTATGCTATGCGTTACCCACTTCCTCCCCTCTGCCGGCTGGGTGGCCGAGCGGTCGGCTATCTGCTCGAAGGTCCCCGCTTCGAGTCCCGGCAGGGGCATAGGTTTGGATTTTAACAGCTAAAGGCGCATCCTGACTGGCCGATATAAAAATCAAGTTTACTTCCTGCCCTCTGTAACGTGGAACTATATTTGCCTTAGTATAAACATTTACACTACAACATGTAGTTTGGGCAGAAAGCAGTCTTTTTTTTTTTTTTTTTCTAAAACTAGGGAAAACGAAATGTTGTCCTTTCTCCACTCAGGCGTTCAATTAAGTATATAGAAAGTGAGCGTAGAAACGAAAGTAAGTGAAACTTAAGTTTGAACTGTAGCGAATTTTTGTTTTCTATTGTTTCATTGTTCCAAAGTCGTACATACTGACAGGTGAATATGTAAACGTTAATTATTGAATCTAGAAACCCGACAATTCATCGGTCAACGCAAATGTACACCTTGTACACTATAATGTGAAACAGGATTTGTTTACCACTAATAAGATATTGTACGTGCAATCGAATTGTACATTCTGTTTGTGTTTTCTTATTAAATCTTCTTACCTAATGGACAGGCAGCGTTTGGTCATGCCAATGTACTTTTTTCCCCACAAATACAAATAACTTGGTGCACTTCGCAATGTGTTGTCCATGAAATAACCCTTGTATCCCGCGAATGGTTTCTTCAGTCACTTAAGTGCTTAAAACAAGAATTAATTTATGCTTATTGATCTAATCAGTTTGTGTAATTACAGGAAAATTAGCCAACCTCATGTACTTTTGTTACGTTGGGTTTGTTTATAAATGTTCCCTGTGCGGACTTGAGCCATGTTTAGCATCCTTACTGTAACTACTGTTAACCATTGTCTCCTTCGATTATAGATTTTTAATTTCTGATTTGGTCTCGGAAATTGATCACGGTTTTTTTTTTTTTAGTCATAGGAAATAACTGTTAAAATATGGATCAGCTAAACAATGCCTCAAATCCACACAGGCAGTATTTAATTAAACCAAAAACAGCGGAAGTACGTACGGTTAGCTAATTTTCCAGGAATTATAAGAACTGATTAGATAAGTTTTCAAAAGGCATAAATTAATTCTGTTTTAAGCACTTCAATGTGTACAGAAATCATTCACGGGATAAAAGGCTTATTTCATGGACAATATTCCGGAGTGCACGAAGCTACTTATAATTGTAGGAAAATGTGCAGTCGCACGGCCAAATGTTGCCTGTCCATTAGTCAGTGAACATGAGACGCCTACACTGACACGCAACGACCAACACCAAACAGAATTAGCTAGAATATTTAAATCTAAGGCAAATATTAATCAATCATTCCAGTCATGGAAGCGTGTGACTTTTAGAAGTCCGAAACTGAATACAGCAAAAGGTAATTTCAACAAATCATGGTCTCCTTGTCTTACAAGATTTACTTAAAAATTACGTACAATTAGTTGACCAATCAATATGAAGTTATTGTCGGGTTTTTCGATTAAGTAATTTTTCATATATTTATCTATCAGTAGGAGCTCCTGCGTAGTCTAGTCGGTAGCGCACTCGACTTCAGTGCGAGCGGTCCCGGGTTCGAAAATTTCGGTGTTGACCCAGCACCGTGAGAACAATTGGGGAGCTGCTGTGAGTAAAAGACAGTGGCGATCACAGTGAGAACTTCGGCTCTCCTCTCTCAACCCGTCTGGTCAGCGTGGGAGCAGTAGACCAACTCCTCCCTTAGGGGAGAGGCCTCATCCACTAGTGGATTGAATATAGCTGTGATTTATGTACGACCTGGTAACACAAACAGTTGAAGACGAAAATTCGCTACCATTGCAACAGTTGAATCTTCTTTTTTATTTATTTATATATATATATATATATATATATATATACATATATAGCGTTCCCCAGAGCTTGCACTAGACCCATATTTTCGAGTCAATTACAAAATTTGCCAATTAGTATAAAAGATAACAACGGCTTCGGAGGCACTATGCCACTTTCTCTCGCCACACTATCGTTGTGTATACCTCCAGGAGGAGCGTACTCAAAACTAGAAAGTCATTTTTTGTTTTGTAGAAGAATTGGTAATGGATAGCACATTATGTCGCAAAAAAATGTGGAATCTAGGAAACTATGCTATCAGGTACAAACAAATATAGTTACGGCACTAATAATATCTATATTTAAAAGGAAGTCAAATGATGGAAATCAATATAAATTTTTATATGAATTTTGAACTGAGTTCAGCATCCGAGTAATAAAGAATAGGCGGGTTACCAAAAATTATCGGACTTTTTCCTTTCTTTCTCTCTCAATGGTAAAGGAATAATAACGAAGGTAATATGTCAAGAAATAATGCGACTGCGAGTTACATTTGACTCGCAGCTTAAAATTGTAAGATTAAAAAACTTAACGTGAAACATTGATTTACGCGTTAATCGCTACGAAACGCGAGCTCTAGTTTCTTTACGTGATTCTGTTAGTTTCTATAGACTTATTTAATATTTGTTGGTGCGCCGCCGATGAAGTGGACTTGAAAATATTCGAGCAGCTACATATATAATTCCCAAACTACACGGAAGACTTTTATGCAACGTAAATATAATACATTTTAAAACAAGTATTTCGTGCGCTACAATGAAATTATTTTAATAGTGTGTACTCAAGTAAATCGAAGTTACCTGTGAAATTCGTAGGCTCCCGTAGTTACTAGTCCAGCGAGAAATATGATAATCCCAGTAGTTCTTAACCATCTCTCTGACTGCTGCACTTAATGCTGAAAATTATTCTTTAAAGCACTGGTTATCTTAACATTTTATTAACATCGAAGCTGTAGTCTTGTTATAATCGAAATATTAACTTGTTTTAAACATGAAGCATACTTTTCACCTTTGAACAGTATAAATCTTTGACAATACGGAAAATTGAACGTTAAGTCTTAACACTCTACTGATACTTCTCTTAATCAGTAATGATCTAACGGTTGTATGACAATGTATGGTGAATGAATCATGATTTCCAACAGTGGAAAGTCTTAAGAACTGTTCATTAAAACTCGGTGAAACAAATCCCTCTTACTCCTCACCCACACTCTCACTCAATATCTCTACAGAAAACAAAAATATCCCTTTTTTGATACAAATCGGAACGTCTATGCTGGCATTTTTGAAAATTAAATGAGAAATAAAAACGATGAAAACGTGGAGCTCAGTGAACGTAGAACATGTCCTTAATTCATCATTTATCCACCACGTCAAACGGGTGAATTGCTCCTACACTTGGAACCTTAGGAACGGTAGCTGTCGCCGTAGCCGTAATCGTCTCGACCACCGCGGTCATAATCTCTGCCATATCCTCCACCACCACGAGAAGAGCCATAATCATCGTATCTGCTTGAGGAACCACCACGGCCTCTGTAACCACCACCGCCTCTACCTCCATAATCACCGCCTCGAAAACCACCGCGTCCACCTCTTGAAAAGCCTCCACGACCTCCTCCACCTCGGCCCCTTCCTCGGCCGCGTGCGATTTCCACTTTCAACTCTCTGCCCATAATTTCAGTTCCATTCAGATTATCGCAGGCTGTTTCTGCTTCGTCTCGGTTTTCGAATTCAATGAAACCAAAGCCAGGGGGATTCCATGCAACCCATACATTGTTGAGTTTACCATACTTCTCAAATTCTCTCTCCAGATCCTCTTTCTTTATGGTATCATCCAGACCTCCGACAAACACACGGGTGCCCCTGCTGTAATCGCGATCTTCAGACATCTGTAACGAAAAAAAAATTACATATTTGTTACTAAAATAATTCAATATTAGCACTCCTGTCCTACGTATATATAAAGCTATATTGACAACATTAAAACGAAAATCAACTTTTTCTTCTGTAAAAACTACATATAATCCATAGCAATTCGAAAAGAAGCGTGGACACTTACAATAATACACGGCGCGGGAAAAGACAACGGCAGAAAGGAAACTTGAGCGCTGCTGTCGTTTTGGGCGGATATCTTAAGTGGAATATAATGGTTTCGCTCTTATGGTTTCTGCAGTTTTTCTTATTTGACCCAAAATTGTGACCATTGCGTTCTAAACATATTGATGCGTATTATTTTCTATTAGTATGGTGTTTCGTGCCAAACATTTTTTTCTTACTCCTAGGGACAAGAATGGAGTTTCGAAAGTGTGAGAGCTATTTCAAGAACAACGGACACCAACAAAGTAACCTCGGGCTGGTCAAGAGGTTAGCGTCCTCACTGTGCGCATGATCACGGGTTCATTGTAGTCAGTGACGGATCCAGAGAGGAAAAATATACTTTATTTCTTATAGCATTATTTCAACAATCTATTTCAGAAAAAAACATTGACTTGTTTCCGGACAAATCTAATTTATCAAGAAATATCAATTTTTGGGGATACCGGTGTCATATTACATGATAAACTTAGTATAAGAGAAAATAATGAATTTATGCTTAAAAAAAATCACTTAGCGGGAAAACATCGAAAATGTTCCTTCCTGGTCCATTCTACCAGGATCCACTCCTCACTAAAATCCTGGATACGCCCCTGCACTGAACGGAGTAGTTCAGAGTCCAGTTTACCGAAAACTGTAGGCTCTGTCCGTAGAAGCTCACCAGCTTGTTTAGGATTTTAACATTTAAATAAAGTATTAATTTTAATAATCCTTTAAATACAGATACACATGTGCTTTTAACGCAATAGATAAGCACATTGACCAATCAGAAAGGAAAACAGGAATACCAAGCATATTCTGCAGACACGTGAATTCAAATGGATGGGACTTGAACCCACTACCACAGAAAAATAATGCTAAGGACCGCAGACAACACAAACTTACACCCTGGCAAGAGTCCCTTTATTGAATACGCCTCACTAAAATGGATATAAACATACACGTGTACCCACAAACCAAGTTCTATGCCGCAGACGTGTGAAACCAAACTGTTTTACGTGATGTGAACGATTCGGGAGTGGGTGATTCTATTATCAAATCAACCAGTGGTCTGGAACGTGAAGTCTCGAAAAAGCAATTTTTTTCTTTTCTTTTTTTTTGTACGTGAGTAGTATTATTGGTAAGTATGAAAAAAAAAATACAAAAGTTCATGATTTTCTAAATTTTGGCTTTTAAGTTATAAATTGTTAAAGTAATCGAATGATTCATGACGAGTTTTTTAAATCTTTAAAGGCTCGAAACTAAAAAATTATTTGTCCTAGATAGCTCAAACTCGCACTATTCGTTTCAGAATTTCAAGCGCTTTCATTTGACTTTGTTAGACTAATCTTTGAATTTTCAAAAAGTTTTTTATTTATTTTATTTTCACGATAGTATTTTAACGGGATCATGTTGAATAATAACAACAGAAGTACACAGCTAATTGTACAAATAGCTTATATGGCAGTACGCATAATGGCTTTTAACAATTTAATTGGTTAAAATGTGATATACAGTATCTTCATTTCAGTTGTATTGTAGAACAAAACTAGTAAATACTAATCTAGCCTGATCTTTGTATCAAAAAAAAAGTACGAACTATTAGTTCGAAATTATTTACTTACAGGATAACACACCTACCACATTTACTACTTATATGGAGACAGAGTTGTATGTATTTATTTCTTTTGAATTTACATTCCTTATATACAGGATCAGCAAGAGAACAATTTCTTCTACCAATCTCCGGCCGTTGTGGCCAATAAGGAAGAATGTTTGTGACTAAGCTTAACTGTAATTGATCATAGTGGCTTTAACATTCTGAAGTTGAGTTAAGATCGAGCGACCGTAGCTCAGTTGGTTGGTTTAGCCATCGGAACGTTCCCAGCGGCCGCCCATCTCAGTCAGATCAGTTGGATGCCAGGATAGTAGCTACATACTAGGTCCTGACCGAATACGTTCCACTATCTTCTTCACCCTATCCCGCCCTGAGATGCCTAAAATGCCATAAATAGAATTCAAATTCAACTCAATTGAGTTTTAAGTTTGTGGAATAAAACGATCAGTTTTACAGTCAAAATACTGCAATAACATCAGGAAAATGGTTCCTCCTTTTTTCTAATCTACTATATTGAAGTATGTGATCAATCCGCCGCAATAAATCAAGGTGATGCATGAGTGACTAGGGTGGATTGGGATACAAACAAATCTCAGTAACAGTAACTCAGGGTTCCCATTCAAAGTAAATAGTAGAATTCACGGCTTTTTCATGGTTCTCAAGGTCCAAAAATTTTCAATTTCACAGACGGAAAGTTTATAAAAATAATCTTTACTGACCACACTATTAATAATAATAACCAATGGCGTGACAGACCGACAGGTTCTGAGCCTGCCCCCACGCCATCTGTTCGCGGTTGGTGTAACTGCGTTCATCTGAGTGACGGCTGTGTGGTCAGTAATGCGCGCCACCTGGAAACGAACAAGCGTATCAGGGCTACTGACCGCACTATGACAAAAACCGCCCGGCAAAAACAGTAACAGATAGGCAATCGGAAATACGACATATATTTAAATTTAAGTTTACTAAGCTTATTTACTATATTTTA
The DNA here is from genome assembly GCA_022664845.1 of Lepisma saccharinum. NCBI lineage: Eukaryota > Metazoa > Arthropoda > Insecta > Zygentoma > Lepismatidae > Lepisma > Lepisma saccharinum. The sequence goes on from JAGDQP010001606.1 coordinate 93,083, forward strand.
TTTTAGCAGCCGCATATCAATGCTAAATTTACACCGGTAAAGGGGAGGCCTCCTCTCCGGACGTTACGACTATGATTATTGTAATTAGTCTTAGGGAAAAAAAAAAAAAATGTGAGGGGGCATGTGTAACTGAAAGCACATACATGGTGTCTACTAAATGTTAATTTTGAAATTCCAGGTTCCCCCCCCCCCTCCAAGTTTTCCATGTCTACTTTGCCTCTATTTCAAAGTCATTAATTTATTTTAAAAAACTCTCTTGCAAACAAACGAAAAAGTTATTAAAAGAAGCATATACCAAGCACATACTATTCTTTTAAGTCATTATGGAGCACGAAAAAAAAAAAAAAATGCACATTTTCGACAGTATTCAAACAAAAAAATAGACTATTCCTTACCAGAAGGTAGTCGAGCAAATTGTGCAGCGACAGCCAACCAAATAGTATATACAACCTAAATGTGTAATTCATATTTTAAAATAAAGTTTCAAAAGAAATATTACTTCAGATTCATCAGATCAAAAATGTTAGTGGAACTTTAAAAATCTGTGCATGTAAAGCCCGAATTCGAAACATTTTACGGCATACGTATTCCTTTTAAATGAGGAATGGCCATTGACTTTATTTATATAAATACATTTATACAATGTATTATTAATTTATAACATTTTCTGGCAAACAAGCGAAACATTTTTATTTTATCAATTACCCAACTAAGACAAAGTCAACCGAATTTAACCTCCAACATGACTCATCTTAAAGCAAGGTTTTAAATATTGTCCTCTAGTTGCTTCAATATTAAATGACTAGGCCTTTCGGAGCGGCTCTCGCTCCGTCTTTAGGGCTTCGTAGTGACGTAATTTTAGTGTGACTAGAATTTGTGAGAATAGATTGTGTATTGTGAAGTTTATGTATGTATGTGGAAAGATGTGTATTATTTAATAACCGAAACACTTTAGTCCAACTGTAAAACACACCATTTTAAAATTACTTCGCTGTCCCTGTTGCTAGACACCGAAGGTTTGTAAGAAAAAACAAAAAGAAGGTAGTTTGAGTAGGTGGGGCAATATGGGAAGAATTGGAGTCGAATATCTACCATGTGTAGGTAAAATGTATTTAGGCCATATTTACAACAAATTTCTGTTCGAGTGGAAACCTAAACACTTCTAGCTCAGTAAATTACTGGTCGTAGTATTTACACTACTTCAGATACCATCTAATCTCACAAAAAGCTACACACACTTAAATTACATCTTAGCGACGAGAGCTTCTCCGAAAGGCCTAGCCATTTCTTATCGAAGCAATTACTTAACGAGGACGACATAAAAACAAACTTACTTTAAGATGAGTCATAAGAGTTGTAATAGTGTCCTCTGAGTTTAAATTACTATTTGAGTTCAAATACTTGACAAAATATATATTGAAGTTAAGGCAATTTCAAAACTTAGTTTAACATAAGAACTAAAGCACATAACCATATTAGCCCAATTAGAAAAAAAAGGACATGCACGATTATAGTAGCTGATAAGAAAAATGGAATTAGGAGTAAAACAGAACTTCAATCAGAAAGAAAATGGTTGATATCAGCTCGGGTACCCTCCGGGTCCCTACACCCGTAGTCACAAGAAGTCTGAAAGTCCCTTAGAAGCTTCCTATAAAAATTAATTACTTGAAGTGCCTCCTTGTGACCTTAAATTTACCAATTCCATAAAGGTTCTCTTCTAAATGTTTACAAAGTGGACATTAATCAAGTGAAAGATTAAGTTAAAAAAATAATAACTTTAAAAAATTCAGGGTTTCCAGGTCCAAAATAGACACCCTGTTTTGGATTCCGTTCATAGAAAGTACACCCGACGCAAGCTAAAGTACATCCAATAAACGTAAATGAATAGTGCTCACAACGGAACGAAAGCTAGGAACTTCAAATGAACGTGAAAATATAGTACAAATATCGACTGGATTTGTAGCAGATGTTACACTTGTACTTTTTCTTTTAAAAAAAATCTGAATTAGTACAATAATTTCGGAACTTCGAATCACAGGAGTCGAAACCAACGTAACACAGAACCTTAACAGCTGACTGATTTAATTTAATTTCGAAAACAATGTAAAGTCAGTCGGCCGTATTCTCTTATAGCTTAGAAACTACTTTGAAGCCATCATTTGCAATTTTAGTTTAATCGAGCGATTAACTGGCTCAGCTTTTGTAGGTTACACAAATTAAACGCGGAAGTGTTGAAAAATAGTCAAATAATGCAATAACATGTTTGATAAACAAAAGATACTGCGTTTCATTACAAATAGCTATAGTCAGTGTGCTTAAGCAGGCAATTAAAACTTCGTAATACCCCTTACTGTGCCTAAACAAAGAAAAAGAAAAGTTATTGTTTTTTACCGCAGTTTGGATGAAACAGCAGATGGTACCGTTATAAATAATTAAAACTTCTATTTAGGAAGTGATAATTACCTTGAACCTGTAAACTCTGGATAGGTTAAGGAAAAAATTTGGTTACCAACCTCCGACAATTTGTTTGTACGGACAGACTAAGTGATGATATCACCCAGTTCAGTTCCAATGACCGTCAGAAATGTGTCCAAACAGAGATAATCACACTTGATGTTAGGTATATCCGAACACAAACCCTTGAATGCTTTAGAGCAGGGCAACAGCAACAATGTTATTTTGTGGTCCGCGGAAAGATAGAAGTTATATTACATTATGTGTATTATAAAATCGATCAAAGACTGATTGATATCTTAGTTATATTCATTATTTCTGACGACAGTCCGTGACACGACCACTCATCATACCAGGTGTATAAGCTTAAATCCGCTGTTTGCCCATAGATGGCTTTCGTAAGCGTATGAAGCTACCATGGGCACGCCAGACCTATTGTGTGGATGAGTTGGACCTCTGGCAACACGAATCTGCACAATCAGCAAGTGCAAACAACAACACACAGTATTCCGTTGGTAAGCATGGCTAGTTTTGTGCCAGAAAAAGAGCATATGCGGGAAGCTCTGCTTTTCTACTTCCATTTGAAGAAATAGGTTGCCGACGCGCATCGAATGCTTGTGGAGGCCTATGGTGACAGTGCTTTATCGGAAAAAACTTGCCGAGATTGGTTTCGTCGGTTCAAAGACGGCAATTTTGACCTGAGTGACAAGCGTGAAAATCGGCCCAGGAAGTTTGAGGACCATCAATTGCAGGCGCTGTTGGACGAGGACGATTTCCAATCGCAACAAATGCTTGCCGAGCAATTGGGCGTTACTCAAGCAGCCATTTCCATGCGTCTACGTGCCATAGGAAAGGTTCAGAAGATCGGAAATTGGGTGCCGCACGAATTGACCGATCGGCAGCTGGAGAGACGCCAACACACATGTGTAATGTGGCTCGCCAAAGAAGAAAGTAGTTCCTGCATCGGATTGTGACGGGCGACGAAATGCCAGAAATCGTGGGTTGATCCCGGCCAACCATTAACATCTTCCTCGAGACCAAATCGCTTCGGACGGAAGACAATGCTGTGTGTTTGGTGGGATCAACAGGGTATCGTCTACTTTGAGCTGTTGCAACCGGGTCAAACTCAATGCCCACCGCTATCACCAACTACTGATCAACGTGCACCGTGCTGTGTGAAAAAAGGCCGGAGTATCAACAAAGATATGACAAGCTGATATTCCTCCACAACGCCCCATCGCACACGTCAATAGTGGTCCAAAACTACTTGGAGACACTTAAGTGGGAGGTGATACCCCATCCCGCTTATTCACCAGACCTGGCCCCTACAGACTACTATCTGTTTGCGTCGATGGGCCACACCCTCGCTGAGCAGCACTTCGATTCGTATGCAGACGTCTGAAAATGGCTTGAGTGGTTTGTCTCGAAAGAGCAGGACTTTTTTTTGGCGTGGTATCCACAAATTGCCCGAGAGGTGGGCAAAATGTGTAGCTAGCGAGGAAAAGTACTTTGAATAATTTGCCTTGTGCTTTCTATGAACACACTATGTGTTTTGCTGACTACAAAACAGCGGATTTAAGCTTATACACCTGGTATATTGGCTTTCTTATAGAAAGAAATTGGCCACGCCTAGTTTAGACTATATTCTTCTGAACACTGCCTACATAAATTTCACGACTTGGCTAATAAAAACGATGTCTGATTTTCGCCATTTAACATTTATAAAAAGTAAGAATTTTCAGTTCAAGGAAATTGCATTGTTGTACTGTACAATTAGCAGAGTTAACAATCGTCAAGTGTCAATGTACTAACCATGCAACGAAGTACAACAAAAGCTATATTTTATTAACAATACTCTTTTATTATCACTGAATGCATGACTACATTTTTTCTTCAACATTCGAAAAATATCTACACTCACATTCTCGTGCGTCCGACACAAGCAAATAAACAAATGACTTGCTGAAGAGTACCCGGCAAGGATCTCACTATCATGGCTTCAGAAATAGTAAGGTACTTGCCAGGTCAGTTTTGGCGAGCCATTTGAGGTAATCGCGACGGGACAACTTTTCGGTATCCCGGAAGTTAACAAATGATTTGCTCAAGAGTACCCGGCAAGCGTCTCGCTATAATGGCAACAGAAATAGCAAGGTGTTTGCCAAGTCAGGTTTAGTGAAGCATTTGTTAACTTCCACAGGAAAAAGAGATACAGGCACATTCGAGAACACCAGTCGCGTACACACAGTCGACCAAGCGCTGTGTGAGTTGGTTCTCGGGCGTAAGATTGTATACAAGCAATCTTGCGTCCCTCTACCAACTTTAAAAATACTAGAGGCCCTCACAGAAGGTAAGAGACCTTGACGTGGTTGTGAGGCTTTCAACCGACATCTTACCTGTACCACAAATACCAAAAACCTGACAGAGGCCGCGGTGGCTCAATGATAGAGCGCTCTTATCTAGTGCCTGGGGTCACCGGTTCGATACCTGCTCCGTTCGTATGCAGTAGGTTTTCTCGGGGTTCTGCCGTTGCCCAGAGACCTTACAAACTAAATTAAAAAATCTAACACATTAGACAGGTCGAATGTGAATACTAGTTTTATTGAATCATCTCAGCAGCCAAATCAAAACAAAGATATTAACGGAACGGTTTGTTTGGACAAAACGCAAGTGGAGACAGGATAACGTGCGAATGAAATGCTGATTTCAAGTATTCCTGTTGCTGCGTACCGACTCGAACAGTTCTGCGTACCGACTCCACTCGTGCACCTACTGAGCGCCGACTCGACTCGAGTCTGACCGAATCGTGACGAGTCGAGAGAGTCGTTGACATCGAAATAACTCGAAAAAAAAAAAAACTTTTTAAAGACAAATTCGTACTAAAAAGTAAAAAAAAAAATCTTTTGTTTATGCATGACTAGAAAGAAAAGAATGGGGAGCGTCATTTCAATAATTTATGAAGTGATTATATATGAGAGAGAGCCTCATTCTTTTCTTTTTAGTAATGCATAAACATTATTTTCCTTTTTAGTACGAATTGATTAAGAAAAGAATGTCTTTAAGAAGTTATTATTTTGTTATGGTAATTTAGTTTCACTATTTGTTGTTTCTTTCCTACTAACTTTGGAAACAATGATACTAGAAAGCATGATAGTCGATGTGAAGTTAGTTTATTGATCTCCTTGGCAAAGTAATTTGTTGTTTTCATAGACATTTTTTGAGCAAATGCTTGAGTAAATTGGCTCGTAATTATGAAAAATGGCATATGGCTGATCTAAAGTGATATGTATCCTAATTCTAGACTAAAATTTACGAGATGCACTTACGGGTGTAGGAAAGCATTATAGGGCTCGCTATGTACAAGGGAGCATATGATTTTCCATACCATAGCAACAACTGGCTACCATAAACTGCACCATATCCCATAGTGTAGATTGACTAGCTTGTAGACATCTTGTTTGGATCTCAACCAGCATCAGCTCAGGTCGAAAATGCTTCTTAATATTAAAAGGTGGATAAACTTCAATACATAGCTCGCAGTTTCAGCTACCAATGCAACCATATGTACGCTCTATACCTTTTATTCCCTTGCAAATAATTATCACATGCACCTTTATAAGTACATACGTCAACCAGCGCTCAAAGTGTTATGAAAAGCTATTTCACTATCGTTTGGTAAAATACACAACAGAGTTGAGTAACGCATAGCCGTAATAAGCATGGTGGTGCGGAGGAATATTTATGGCGATACTTCGTGTTATGAAGTATTTACACATCAGTATTTACCACAAAAATACGGATCTCGAGCGAGTGGAGAAGGTTAAAGTCAGGTTGGATATCTTTATTAAACGCGATGTACATGGCGCTTAAAACGCACTGCATGTGTTTACCTCAAAGAGCAAGAAGCTAAATAGTCTCTAGGACCTTTCGTTCTTTCACTCTTAGGGCTACCTTACATGCAAACTTGTTTGCTTTGCTTGCGATTTGGGTGAGTAGCCAATTGAAACGCGTGTTTTATTGTAAGGTGTGACACCTGTTTCAATTGGCTATTTACCCAAATCTCACGCAAAACAAGTAAGGCAGCCATTAGGCGTCTATATAGTATGCGTCGGGCGTTCCATTTGGAACCATAAATGGAGTAAAAAGGATGCGCATTGCGTATAACGACACATCTAACCTGCCATTTTCTAACCAGTCTCCGTTCACCATCGCTCACTCGACATACTGTCCGTGATTTTTGTAGCAAAATATGAATGGCGATATGGAAATAAACGTATCACTATGACGTAACATTACCATGACTCCAATTTTTTCATGAACCTGTGATTTATTTCGTTCGGAATTTTGTTCGCGCATAAGTCTCAATGGTTATATGGAAATGACGTAACATTACTATAATTCCGATTCATGAACCTGTGACTTACTTCGTTCGGAGAAATCACGCCCAACATAAGCTAAAGTAATGCCATACTTTGCATTACAACACTTACAAACGTCGAAAATGTTAAATTTCTCCCATTAATTTTACACTTCTTGCGGGCAATAAAGTAAAGTGGATGTTAGCTAAAAGGTGTAAATTTGGAAATTTCACAGATGACGCTAACATTGATCAAGTAATATTAGGTGTTTAAAGCAATTCTTTGAGGAAACGATAATTAGGTACTGATGATCTTACATTGGAGAAAATGATTAGTATATCATTATAACAGGATTAAATTACAATCTGAAAATAACTACCTACTGGGCATTCAATTCTTAAATCAGAATTATATTCCGTGGTTATTTCTTCCCACACCTCTTTCCTTTTCTTAGCTGACATCGCATCGCTCTTCCTAGATTCAATATATTTTGAATTTCTTTTAACTAAAGAAATTACCAACTGTTTTTCATATGTACTGTACGGTTTCCGTGATATAGCTGCCAGAGAATGATGTTTTGTGTAAATGTAAACTGTCAAGAACGCGCGGCTTGCTAACACGCTGCTCAAACTTCGCTCGTTTCCATTGCCAACCTATTTCTTTATTTTAGTCCTTGATGACCGACTATTGTTTATAGTTTAAGATTTTCCGACAAAATTATTTAAAATGCAATTATTCTTAAAATTTATTTCAGATGAGAAACATTTTGGCTTAATTATATATAATTCTGGTAAACAATTTAATTTATAGTAGCGTGTACCTATGGTGCAGTTGACAGCGCTGGTAAAAATCATTAACTTTCTGTGCCTTCAAGCAATTTCCTTCACCAAGGCACTGACGTTGCTTCGCGAAGATAATGCTTGGCAAAGTAAATTCGAAGTAACCACTATGAAACAGTGTCACACTTGAGACGATTACCACTGACTTGAAGTAGTTCACAAGCTCCAGCTTGAGTACCTAATTATGAAAACAGGCCTAAGTGTTCTCGAATAACTAAACAAGTATAAACCGAGATAGCCGTGTATAAATTATGAGGTAAGATAACTTTGCATTACTATGACCTGGTCCACTGACTACTTTTCAGACGGTTATATCAATCCGCTCGGCTCGAGTCGAGTCGTCGATCAAACTCGACTCCAAGTCCCAAGATGAGTCTCTCTGAGCAGCGACTCGGCTCGGTTCGACTCGAGCACATAATGAGCGCCGACTCGACTCGAGCGAGTCGTTGACTTTCTTAGTACCTCCACATCCCACGGCGCGTGGGTAAAGCACAGGTATCGCTTTACCTTTTTTTTTATTAATTTATAGTATTTTTCTTCTTGCAAACAAACAAACTATGTTTATTTTATCAATTGCCCGACTAAGATAAAGTTTCCTAAACACAATAAATAAAATAAATTCAAATTGAACTGAAATTTAACCTAAACTATTATGACCCACCCTAATGCAAAGTTTTAATGTCGTCCTCTTTAAGTAGTTGCTTCAATACGAATTGGCTAGGCCCTTCGGAACGGCTCTCGCTCCGTCTTTAGGTCGTCGTAGAGATGAAATTTAAGTATGCCTGTAATTTATCTGGAGATTATATTGTATGTGAAGTTTAACAAATATGCACATGTAAGTATGTGGAAAGATGTGTATTTTTTATTAACTGAAACACTTGAGTCCAACTGTAAAACCCATCATTTTTATATTACTCCGCTGTCACTGTTGCTTGACACCAAAGCCTTATTTAATTTTTTTTTAAAAAAAAGAAAAAGAGCGGCAGCGGCCACATTCGAAGAACTGGAATCGAATATCTGCCATGTGTAGGTACAATGTATTTAGGTCATATTTATAACAAATTTCTGTTCGAGTATAAGAATTATGAAGCTAAAATTTATCAAAATATTGTATGTACAGGTAAGCACAGACGTGTTAAAATTCGAAATGGGTTAATCTCGAAAAAAATAAGTGGGAACCTAAGAAATACCGCAAATTAGCTGGTCATAGTATTTACATTATTTAATGTACAATCTCACAAAAGCTACACACACACTTAAATTACATCTCAAAAACGGCCTGAGGACTGAACAAGTGCCGTTTCGAACCTATCCAATTCATACTGAAGCAACTACTTAAGAGGGCGACATTAAAAGACTTTAAGGTGGATCATAATAGTTGCAATTGGGTCCTCGGTGCGTTTAAAATGGCTATTTGAATTCAAATACTTGACAAAATATATATTGAAGTTAAGGTAACTTCGAAACTTAGATTACATAAGCACATTAGAAAATAAAAAGACATGCATGGTTAGAGTAAAGGATAAGAGAAAGATGAAATGAGGAGAAAAACAGCATCAATCAGAAAGAAGAAATATAGCTGACATGAGCTCGGTTACCCCCGGGGTCGCCACACCCGTACTCACAAGAAGTCTGAGAGCTTCTTACAAAAAATAATTATTTCAAGTGTCTCATTTTGTGACGTTAAAACTCACAAATCTAATCAAGTTTATTTTAAATGTTTACAGTGAAATTATTAAAGTTAACTTAAAAAAAAATATCCAGGTTTCTGCTAGAATTCCAGGTTAGTAGACATCCTGACATAGAACCTAAATATGTATTTTAAGTTCTCTCTCCACTTTAATGTTTATCGGTGCAAATTTATCATTGATATGAGACTGCTTAAATAAAACAATAAATAAGCATAGTAAACTTAAATTTAGATCATTTATGGCGTATTTCCGATTGCCTATCTGTTATTTTTGCTCATGCTTTGAGATCTATCACTTCTATACCACAAAATGAAACTTATAGAGGTTTTTGTACAGTATTAGATGGATTTTTGGGTAAAAACAATAATTTTCTATCTGGTCCACCTTTTCAGAAATTCGACCTTGAAATTCCCGAAATTTCGATTTTTCACAACTTTAAGGCCAAAAAATGCTAGGAAGGGCGCCAAATCCAAACTTTCTTCTTGTATCTCTGGAAACTGTACTAGACATAGTTCTTCGGTTTTAACCCCCAAGTCACCTTAAATAATCCATAAGACTATGATTTGGCTCATAAGTAAGAATGAAATATGAACTTTTAAGTCCAGATTTTAAAAATATTTTTCGAAATTGTTATGCATTTTGTAAAAGCACAAAATATTTTCTTTCAACCAATACTTTCTATCTTTAATTAGAAAACATCAGTGTCTTTTTTCCTAAACCCTTGCAAACCACAATTTTTGCCTGCCGCAGGGAAGAAAAGTGAGTCTAGATTCAAAATGGCTGCTGATGAAAACATAGCAACCCGTGCTGGTCGATTTCACGTAGAATGACCCCAATACTCTCTAGTGATACTAAAAATAATAATAAAAAGTGCATTCAATAACAGTTTAATCCATGTGCATGTAAAACCAATTTCGAAGCACATTTTATTTAATTCACATGGTCACATGTTATTGGACATTCTTCTTGATGGGGAATAGTCAGTTATTTTACACAAATGCATTTACACCATGTACTAAAAAAAAAAAAAAAAAAAAACACTGAACTGCTGAACAAGACTATTATTCGTTAAAAATAAATTACATGTAACGTTTCGACCTTCTAGCCAAGATCCTCATCAGACATACACTGAGTCTGTACAAAAAATTACACACATATAAATACAAGCCCAATAGTCTACCTGCTCCCTCATTGGCCGAAAGAAGCAGCCAATCAGGGACGCCCAATCAAGCAGCCTCCCCATTGGCTGTAACAATCAGTCAATCAGAGACGCCATAAAACATCCCATGTTAACAAAAAGAGAATCAACATGAAACAAACTTAGAGCCCCCTAACACCTCAATTAACATACATATTTCTTTCGGCCAATGAGGGAGCAGGTAGACTATTGGGCTTGTATTTATATGTGTGTAATTTTTTGTACAGACTCAGTGTATGTCTGATGAGGATCTTGGCTAGAAGGTCGAAACGTTACATGTAATTTATTTTTAACGAATAATAGTCTTGTTCAGCAGTTCAGTGTTTTCTGATCTTAATTGCAAGACGTGCAACTATGTTTTGTTGTCACCATGTACTAATTTATATTATTTTTCTTCTTGCAAACAAATGTATGTTTATTTTATCAGTTACCCGAATAAGATAAAGCTGCCTAAACACAATAAATTTAAATTCAATTGAATTCAACCTCAACTACTAAGACCCACCCTAAGTGAAGTTTTCAATGTCGTCCTCTTAAGTAGTTGCTACAACATGAATTGGCTAGTCCTTTCGGAACGGCTCTCGCTTCGTCTTTAAGGTCGTCGTCGAGATGTAATTTAAGTATGTAGTTTTTTTGTTTTGTTTTTAGATTATATTGTATGTGAAGTTTAATAAATATGTATACGGAAGTATGTGTATTATTTATTAACCTAAACATCGGAGTCCCATTGTAAAACCCACTATTTTTAAATAACCCTGCTTTCACTGTTGCTTGACACCATTTTTTTTTTTTTTTATTTTTTATTTTTTTTAAGGAGCGGCTGCAGCCATATTGGAAGAACTGGAGTCGAATATCTGCCACGTGTACGTAAAATGTATTTAAGTCATATTTACAACAAATTCCTGTTCGAGTATAAGAATTACGAAAGCTAAAAATTATCAAAATATTGTATGTACAGGTAAGCACAGACGTGTTAAAATTCGAAATAGGTTAATCTCGAATAAATAAGTGGGAACCTAAGAAAAGTGTACCTCGGTAAATTAACTGGCCGTAGTATTTACATTATTTAACATACAATCTAATATCTCTTCTCTCTCACACCCACAAACAAACAACCTACACAACACTTAAATTACATCTCAACGACGACCTGAGAAAGTGCTGTACCGAACCTATCCAATTCATTTTGAAGCAACTACTTAAGAGGGCGACATTTGATTAAAGACTTTAAGGTGAGTCATACTAGTTGTAATTGGGACCTCAATGCGTTTAAAATGGCTTTATTTCAATTCAAATACTCTACAAAATATATATTGAAGTTAAGGCAACTTCAAAACTTAGTTTAACATCAGGCCCAAAGGACGTATGCCCGTTAACCCAATTAGAAAATAAAAGAAGACATGCATGGTTAGAGTAGAGGATAAAAGAAAGGGGGGAAAACAGTATCAATCAGAAAGAAGTATAAATGACATCAGCTCGGGTACCTTCGGGGTCACCTCACCTGTACTCACAAAATAGTCAAAGAATCTGAGAGCTTCTTACAAATAATAATAATTACTTTAAGTGCCTCATTCTGAGACCTTAAATTTATAAATTCAATAAAGTTTATTTTACATATTTACAGAGTGATAATAAAGTGAAAAATTTAAGTTAAAAATAACTTCAAAAAAAATCCTGGTTACTGCTCGAATTCCAGTTTTTTTTTATTATGGTTTTCAAGGTCCAAAATAAAATTCCATCCAGGCTAATCCCTGGTTTTCAAGGTCAGTCGACCCCCTGATCCAGCAATTTACATGACAAAGAAGAACGGGTACTCAAAGAACTAACTTTCCTTAATGAAGCACTGCTCATGAGCTCGCAAGTTCATCGCCGCAGTAACTAACGTTCTGCATAGGATTCCCTATCCTATTTATGACCTCTAGTAAGAATTTGTAGTTAGATATTTCCATAATATGTAATCAACTGTCTATTCTTAGTGATTTCCTTACGGTGTTAATGAATAAGGATCCGTACTACTCTCTAATATCCGGATCAGATTCGAAGATCCGGGACCCCGGTTCCAATATTATCCGGAACGTGATCCATGTGCCCATCCCTACCCACGAGCAGCAGAAATTTACCTTCTACCTACTTTGGACTTTGACCAACCGATCAAACCTGCATATATTAAAAAACAATCGTCTGCATCAAATATAGTCACGCCATGTGTCATTCGATCAGCGACTTTGGATTTAGCTGTAGAAATAATTCAAAGTAATTAAATATTGCATGCCGTATGTGAGGATTCCACATGATTAAGCTTCCTTGAAAGTATCGGAAGTGTGATGAATGGTTCAGGTCTAAATACTGCGTTTGGAACTGAATATGGACATAATACCGTTAAAAACAAGAGTGGCAAGGCTTTCATAAGAACACTGAGATCACATATGTTAGTAGAATTAACACTCATGTTACTGCTGGCGAAGAGAATTATCATCATTAACGGAGAAGACGCGCTAATTACTAAGCGAGTGGAGAATTGAAGTAGGTGAAACCTGCATTACTGAACAACGGTGTGTGATGGAAAGCCGAACGAAGTTGTCAAGCTTAAAAAATGTTTGTGTCACCCTCACTTCAGGAAGCAAATACATAAGTCTATCTGAAGGATCACTCAACAGCAGCTCGACTTTGCATTCGGTATCTCGAAATGTTAATTTCTTGAAGTTGTGCATACCAAAAGTGCGACTTGGGATTGGAACTTGCACCTGATATGGTAACCTCACGTTCAATATTTGCCTTGTACTGTTCGGTACAATGAACTTAGGCACGGGAGCGTATACAAAACGCACCCTTGTAATTTATTTAAAGTTAGGAATACGGGGGAGTATCGAAACAGCATCCTTTAATAATATCCTGGTTAAAATGTATTATGATTTTATGTACTGAAATTGTGAAATACAACTAAGGGCACTATGCGGGCTACAAGCAAGAACACTAACAACGGGTATATCTATGTTGTTAAATGTAATATGTAACTAAAAATTACGTTAATCAATACAAAACCTGTATGTGGAGACAATCTAACGAAACGTCCGATGTTGAAACGAACTAAATTTTATGTATTATGTTGATGCTCAAAATTTAGTTTTACTCTTTTTGTTTGGTGAGATAGGAATTTATGTGCAATGATGCTCGACAGAGGTCAATCAAAACTGGTGTTCTTGGTGCACCGAGAAAATGATATTACTATTTAAATTCATGAATGGAGAAGGAGGTGAAATACAAATTATATAATATATATGTTTAGCTAAGCTCGAACCAAATTGTTTATGGCCAAAAATGATTCATGACCTCTTGGATAATAATTGTATCATTAAGATGTTAACTTTGAAAGTACATGTAAAAGAGTGTTTGTGGTTACACTAAGAAATATACATATGAACATACTATTTTAAGCTGTTCAAATGAAATAAATTTCGTTGCGCAATAGTACCAGGTTTTTTCTTATTAGCAGTCTAAACAGATTTGCTAGAGTGGCTTTCGCTACCCTAGGCCAAGTTTGTTCTACAAGTTGGGCGTAGCCTCACCTGATGTGCATTAAGCCCAGGTTCTCAAAGCAAGCACTTCAACTATCTTCGATTACGTTTTGAAAAAGGACCCATAACCTGATCATCGCAGTAAAGATCTCAAGCTCAGTTAGCCGAGGGCAAAGTAATAATTTCGATAACGTTTTTAAGTATACAATATATACCTGTTACATTACACACCTGCCGCAGTTAATTGCATGTTGAATTTATTCGCAGTAAGTCATGATCAGTATGCTAAATATGCGCGCCTTCTTTACCTTCAGATAATGATAGTTTTATCAGAAATCCATCCGTGGCTCTTTAACAATTACATCTAAGTTAAATATCATATTGCCACTCTATTTTCAAGGACATGGGCAAGTTGATCAACTGATATTACTGAGCAATGCTTGATGAAATCTCCCAAGATGCATGACATACGCAAAACTGGCTAAGTTCACACAATGCACAGATATGCACTAGTTCATGCAGCAATTGATTTCTTAATAGGTTTGAGTCATAACCAGTTTCAACAAGTTGAGCCTACTTTGAAATGTATTTCATCTGGTTTGACTACAAATGACCATCATAAACTGAGTCGTAAAGAAGTTAGCACGAAATGGCAATCAGAAACGTAGCTTAACGAGATGTATTAGGTACTACACTGTAAAAAGTGGAAACACGAAATGGATGAAAGTTACTCCGCTTTATGGAGAAACGCGTTTTGTTGTATTTACTCTTAAATGTGGATATAGTGTTTAAGCCCTTTAGTGGAAAGACTGGTACCCTCAATTCGATTTTAAAGTTTGACATTTTCTTTGTAATGGCTTAGCGTTAACTGAAAATTGGCTGAAACTAGCCAAAGTGTTTCGTCGGTCAACGTTCAACTTATCTTACGCTTAAAATGAGGTCATTTCCTGATCGAAGTGTAAGCTAAACTGGCCGTTTTCAGGTTACGTACTTTTGTGGATGAAATTTAAGCCGTGGTTGGATATTTTATAATCCAATAACAGGAGTAAAGTTACTAGCTTGTCACTGAACGCCCCACCATTTTGAGTGCTTACGTTGCTTTTACACAGGGAACAGTAAACAGTTGACTGGTGGATCGACAACTACACGACTGCATTGGCGGAAAGAGGAATTAAGTTGAGTATAAATCTTTACACAGTAGCAAACGTCCCCTTTTTTTTCTCCAGACATTCCTCGTAGTAAAGTCTACAACATGTTTATCATTAACCTCCTGCGCAGTAAAATCTTAGCTATAAATATCACTTGGAAAGCCATAAACACCAACTGCCTTCGTAGCTAAGTGGCAAGAGCATCTGACCAGTATACTAGTGGACCCTGGATCGAAACCCGATCACCTGAACTTTTTTGCTTATCTTTTTAAATTTTAAAGGAACATTACATTTTCTTCTTTTCTACTTTCAAAAAATGTTCTGCTTCAATGAAATACATTGGAAAAGACATATATGCGCATTTCGAAATTTTACAGAGAGTAAAACGTTCAACCGAAAACTGGCTGAATGTAGGTTAATCCAAAAATTGGAGGCAACTCAGCTTCCTTCATTTTTTGGATGAACGTTGTGTCTATTTTTACAGTGTACTTTGAGTGTGATTTGCTAGAACTACCCCGCTTACGCTAGTAGTTGTCGAGATATGACGTCATTTGTGAGGATGCTGCCGTCACTTGAAAGAAACTAAGCAAATTTCGGTATTTTCTCAAACGAAATTTCTCCTTTCGATGTAAATAAGTACCTCCGAAGTTTGGGCCATTATTTCGGGGACGTATATAATATTCAATTGTTTGTATTACAATTCTGTAGGTTTGTACAAACTAAACGTCTAAAATCTTTGATGTTTGTTCACAGTTGATTTCCATGTTGTGTAACGTAATGAAGTGTAATTTCGCCAAGTTCCACCGAAACTGTAAGCATTTAAATCAACTCCTGTTCTTTATTATATCAATTTTCACAACCAGCAAATGATGTTATTTGCGTTAAATTAAAATAACATACACAGTTTCCTGCTTCCATCCCCTTACTTGACAATCGTTTGCATTATGCTGGGGAAACAGGAAAAAGAATGTGTTAATCCTTAACTATTGTTTCTGAACCTTCCCCAACGTTTTTCGTAACAAAGTTTTGTCTAGTGATGGCATCTACGTGGATCATCAACTATTACGAAATAAATAGCTTTGTAACATTTTATGAATTGCCAAGCAACACGCCTACAGTATAATCCACCTTCGCCCGGTATTACTTCCTGTGTGAGCATAAATCTTCTCCCTCGTGATGTCACCTTTATCAATACTGCGTTGAGTTTCAAATTTAACTAGCGTCAACTTACGACGGTTATCTTCTCACGTTGGTAAGAAACGGCTGTCTAAACGCAAGTTATAGTCACTAGGCAAAGTTTCTTTCTTTCTTTATCGAAAATACAGTGGAACCTCCATTAACCGGCACCGTCGAACAGAAATTTCATTATAAACGTGTACAATAACGAAATTTCAAATTGTTTGAAAGAGAAATGAAACCGTGTACAAGTTGATAATACAGTACAGTGTACCTACGTATTTTATTGACAAAAATGTTTCAATAATAGTAGTATAGAACACTGATCCACACAAAGGCAGTCAGTCACTACTGATAGTACTGAAACAATAGAAAATAGTGACAGGTGAGGGGGGCTGGCGTGAGAACTCAATGTCATTAGCCTCGTCGCCGAATAGGCCTTCATGATCAGAAAACGTTCCGGATGTCGGTCAGACAGAATCGGTGTAGTGCGCCTGCGCATCACAATCCCCATTCTCGACCCACGTTCTTTGTACTGGAAATATAGCACTTTCAAACCACCGCAGGGAAACTTTTTTTTAAACAAAAATTAAAAAAATCTGTTATCACATAATATATTAATCAAAAAATGCGCATTTTTACGATGACCGATAACAGAGTGACGGTTGATCGAGGTTTTACTGTATATAGTACCCTAGTGATGCGTATCACTTTTAAAGAATAAAAAAATGATGACCGACATCTACAAAATGTGACGCTACAATCAATTCATTTTTTATAATTTAATCCTCTCCCGTGTAACAAGCAATTCTTTACTCTACGGAAACCTCTACCCCCCCCCCCCCCCCCCCCCCCCCCTCGAACAAGCACTATAACCAAGTTAAGTTCGGTAGTCAGTCTGAACGCAAGTTAGTTTTAGCCGTAAATCTTACCATCGTAAAAGGTTAGTAATCTAAACAAGGCATATGCGTGAGCAGTGATGGTCATTTCTTACAAGACGTGCTGTAAATAATATATAATTGTCGAATGAGTTGACCTTCGCATGACATGGTTGCAAGTGGATTGTGAAATCGGAGGAAAGTGGCTCGAATACATGAACGAATTTCTGACATGGACGTGGCCAATGCATAAATGACACACAAAACGACGAAGATCAGAGATCGAGTACGATCACATTTTCACATGCTACAGGTTAGGACCTCTCAGATGGCGCCGCTAGTGCGTGTGGACGAGCAGACAAGGAATCCCATCGTGTCGGTGAAATGGAAACCGCTAAGGAGCAGATTAGACATTGTTTACTTTTGAGTTCGACATAGACAGTAGTGCAGCAGCAGTTTACGATAGCACATGTTATCGGTGGTTTTGAAAATTCAGGGACGGAGAGAGAAGTTGCCAAGATCAACCAGTCTGGACATCCAACCGGTCTGGAGTTTCCCGAAGAGGAATTAGTGAAAAACTTCCATGTACACAGAACAAGTTGAAAGACGGCTCGAATTGCTGGGTTTCACCACAAAGTTCGATTCTCGGGTTCCACATTAGCTAAGTGCGTGGAGACCGGCGTTTCTTTGCTTTTCCGGTACAGAAATGACCGATTTCAAACACGCATTGCCACGGATAAGTGGGTTTTGTACCGGAACGTAAAGCTTCGAAGGATTGTGCGTCGCGTTTCTGAATCAAAGTCCAAACCAAAACTTCATCCTAATAAGGTGCTTTTAATTGTGTGGTGGGATGTCAAAACCATAATTCACTGAGAGATCCTGGAACTCAACCATGCCATTAATGCCACCTTCTGCTGTCAACAGTTAAAACAATGCGAACACCAGTCAATCGCCGAGGGGTTATCATCAACCATAATACTGCCAGGCCGCATGCTGCTGTCGTCACCCGTCAAAAGTTGATGACCTTTGGTTGGTGGGAGGATTTAACCCACCCGACTTATTCTTCTGACTTGGCCCCTACAGCCTACTACCTGTTTTGGACTTCGCAGAACTCCTTCGCTCGGAAAATATTAGATGATGTGGAGGCTGTGAAAACTGCCGTACAACACTTCTTAGATTCCAAATTTCAGTACAAATCGGCGTGGTATCCACCTCCTACCAGAACAATGGCAAGAGCTAATTGATTGCGATTATGCACGGTCCTAGGCGAGTTCC
Source organism: Lepisma saccharinum (assembly GCA_022664845.1). Taxonomy (NCBI): domain Eukaryota; kingdom Metazoa; phylum Arthropoda; class Insecta; order Zygentoma; family Lepismatidae; genus Lepisma; species Lepisma saccharinum. Next base: position 111,612 of record JAGDQP010001606.1, read on the forward strand.
GGTTTGTGTTGTTCACACTTCTGTATGCACATCCAGAATGGGTAGAACTTTCTCTTGCACTCAATAGTTCACCTTGTATGCGGAAGTAATGCACATCACCACTATTCCGCCACATACTTTCACAGTCGGATCTATAACCTGGGTTTTTAGTTAAGCGTTTTACATTCGCCATACAGAAGACCCTCCGTTTCAACCGTACAACTTGTACGTATTCTGGAATGTCAAAATTATGTAACTTCACTAAGTCTCATGTCTGTGGGCGAGCTATGTTGACAAAAACAGGCGCCTAAATTAACATAGACCTAAAGTATCGAAGCTAATGTAGGCTACTCTACTAATTCCACAAATGCTCCAGCTGTTTAATATACTAAAGAATACGTTACGAAATGTACTCAATAAGACACTTTTATTATGAAAGAAGGAAAGTAACCATGCACACACTTCTGTAACATGTTATTCTCTTGGTTTGCAAGTTTTGCAATATTTCTCGCATAAAAAGATAAAAAAAAAATGCTTCTTGTACTTAACGAATAAAAATATTTGGTATTCCTGTGCCGGGATTCGAACCCGGGTCACCCGATCAATTCTTCCATACTGTAACTACTTCAACAAGCTAACAATTCCTGAGCTGCTTGTACGTTTTTTTTAAAAAACGTTCCAAGCAGTATTGCGCTTTCACGTGAATGGGACAGCCTTAATAAGACTTTCTAAGTTACACACTTGGCTCCCTAGTAACATGACTCAAGAGAGCCAGGATTCGTTATCCGTCGCGTGTCCGCAAATTTACATTTCAGATTCTCTTTTTCTCATTCACTTTGTTGTCTTTCTCTGCAGCAACCGATTTCTCTGATAAAGTAAACTTGGGATGTGGATGACGTGAAATAACAGAAATAAGCAGCGATTAATGCTCATGGTCTTACACCAGTTGTTGTATCTCATTAGCCTGCATGAATACGTAGAATAAAATTACTCAATGACAATCGTTGTCAGTCAATCTGTCCTCTGGATACGGTACCCATACTCTTGGCGGACGAAAACAACGACCCCCCCCCTTCTACTTTCACCCATTTCACAAATTATTTCTTTGTCTCTGGTTATTTTATCGAAAATCATCTGGCAGTGTTCCAATGAAAATATTCTTAAGTGTAAAGAAAAACACAGCTTACTGAGAAGGCTGATATATTTTAATAACAGGAAAGAAACTAAAGTGTAACAGTTTCGGAAGTATACCACCTCCTTCTTCAGACTTACTTCCACTTTAGTTTCTTCAATATCAGCCTTGTCAGAAAGCTGTTTTTCTTTATTAAAGATAGATACAAGGTCGTATTGTCATAATATCCATACTAACATGTCTTTTTTGAGAGACGTTCACCTAGCGAATAAAAAGTAGTGGCTTTCTTTTCCTTAAATTAATACTTTTCCTTTTCCATTCCTGATGACATTTATCGAAGGTTCTAATTTCATTTATTATATTTTATGAAAAGATTTTATTTAAATCGTCGTTGAATATCTGCCCATAAAACGTAAATTATAATGAAGAATTTACACTATTTCTTTTAAACTATATTATAAAGTTGCAACGCACCTCCAAACAGGGTTCGAACTCAGAATCTTCAGCTTACTGTTTACTTTCTCCAACGACCTCAGCTATTAGGACACAACAGTTGAGGTAACATAATTCAATTCTCTACTGCAAATTTAACGGTAGAAGAACGACTTCCAGCTTTTCTGCTTCGATTTGAGAAAACCAGTTTTAATGATATAGATATCTTATTGTACGGCTCCTTTTATTTATTTTTTATCATCTTCCAGCTCATATTTTTCGCACAAGACAAAATGTGTAGATATTTCTTGATTTCTTGTAGTTAGTGACTGCGTTGTTGCCACATTGCATAGATTTTCGGACTTAGTCTCTGGAGTAATTGCAATTAAGATGTCCAAAAGTGTACGTACATTTATTAAAATACTATTTTAAGTTTCAACATTAAAATATAAAGTCTGTGAACAGATTCTGATTTTCTGCATTAAAATTAACTTTCAGTAACATAGTATCGTGTGTTGCTAATCTAAATATCATTTAACCCGAGTATTTTACATTGTATTTGTGAATAAATGAGAACATAACACTATAATGTTCACACAAAATGAATTACGTTTAAAGCGAATTTGGTATACACGGAGATTTCGCGGAATGTATCTATCGTGCATACAGACATCTACCTGTATATTAAGAGGGCTCCTCGCTCCAACTGCACTTTTTTAAAAATATTTCTAAAATTAAGAGTACTATCAAAAATGTAAGTTCATAACGCACTAGAACTTACAAATTATTATGAAATACAATGGATAGAGATCTCGAAATCTTGTCGATTAATGAGTGCTAAGACTATAATTAAATAATGACGTCATAATCTTTGGAAACGTATCACTCATCAATGGACAAGATGCCGAGATCGCTGTCCATTGCATTTCATACTAATTTGTTTTCGCTGTCCATCTCATTTCATAGTAATTTATAAGTTCTAGTGCCCTAACAGTGCGCTTATATTTCTGACAGTGCTCTTAGTTTTTCTTTTTAATATTTTGGAAAATGTTAAAAATTAGGGAAGCGGAGGTTGGAGCCATTTCAAGGTGTTATAACTGCAGCTGACAACGCATATTTAAATCGGTAGTCTAGACACACTTGTACGGTTGTTGCCGCCTGTTACTCAAGGAAAAAACAAGTAACTTAAAGAGAATGATGAAACGGTTCCGTTGGAAGTTAAACCTTCAAGGACGGAAATTTGGAGCTGAAATATATATTGTAATTTTAAGAACTACTGCGACGTGTCTACATTTCCTAAGTGAAAATCAAAGTAAAAAAAAAAGCTACATATAAAGTTATCATATATACAAAAATAACCATAAAGTACATAGGGGAAGAGAGACACCTTGCTCTACTGTATTCTTTTTATAACCATCCACAATCACATTTCGTAATTACCAACCATTGTGGTAATTTTAAATGAAAATCACTATAAAAAATGTAAGTGCGTAGCGCACTAGAACTTACGAATTACTATGAAATACAACGGACAGCGATCTCGAGTTCTTGCCCATTCATGAGTAATACGTTTTCAAAGATTATGACGCCATTATTTAATTGAAATCACACTACTCGTCAATCGACAAGATTTCAAAAGCGTTGTCCACTGTATTTCATAGTAATTTGTAAGCTCAAGTGCGCTATGCGCTTACACTTTTGATAGTACTCTTTGGTTTTTGAAATATTCAGAAAAATGTTTAAAAAATGGGGGGGGGGGAAGCGAGAAGCCCTCTTAAGGTGAGCGGTGGGATTCCTGTCGAAAATGCGTAATTTGCTTGAAATCAAGAACTCGCAGCCACTGGTAAATGCAAAGTGGACGGCTGGAAGTGAGGAAACCGAATAAGGTGAAAAAACTATTACTGTGGATGAGAACGTTCGCTTATAGTAGCTGACTTTAAACGCGTAGTGATTAAGAAATAAAACTAACCCGCCTTCGCTGACTCGGCATCAACGAGTCCTTTTAGACAATCATGGGTAGCAATCAGGTCTGATAAAGAACGGAAATATTACGTCAGCGTCAACAACGTGTAGATGTAAGGCTAGAGTTCTTCGAAAAGATTGTTGATGTATAATGCTTTGCGCATTATTTTAAGGAACGGACAGTTTCTCATATAGTTGTAAGCGAAATGAAGGGAAACCGCAAAAACAAAGGAAGTACAGTTGTAGCCACGAATCACCCATTCACATTGGTGTATGTGTGTCAGAAGTGAAAATAAGAAGGATAGTGATAATCCGAAAAAAGAAAAATCTCAAAATAGCGTGCGCGACGTAAAATTATAACTGCAGATTGCATTGTTTCTTTTCTGAATCCACCTTATAACCCCTAGAACTTTTGAGGTCTGGAAAGTTTGTTTGCGGACCTGCAGGAGGTTCAGAAAAACCTGAGTAGACATCTTGATTCTGGTCAACATTTCTACGCGTATTTCAAAATGGCGGAATCGTAATTTATGAAGCAGAAGCCTTTAGTGTCAAAATAAAGGCAGTGAGTATCCATATTTACGAAAGTGAATTTTGCCCGCCAATTTCCAAAATGGTGGCATGCTAAATATTTATTTTTAAACAATAAGCATATAAAAGGTGGTAGAAATGTCCAAGTAAATCTCGTATTTCTCAAACCGAAAAGTAAATAAATGTGAAATTAATACGCGAGCTATATTACCACAGTGGCCGCCATATTGGATCGAGGCAATTAAAAAAAAAAATACTGTGACATATCAAAGACGAGAATGTTATCGGAAAGTCATTCCACTCTACCAGTAACCGAAAATTAGCAGGACACAGCTACATAATCGTGTTCAACGTGCTGTCCACCTTGCTGAATGCACAGCTCCAAGCGACTAATCCACTCATGAGACTCTCGCAGAAGCTCAGCCGCTGGGATGTTGTTGCTCACGATGACTCTGGTTTTCAGAAGGTTCACAAATCAAGGATTTTTCCTGCACACACGAGTTATTTCAAGTAATCCCATAGCAAGAAATCGAGGGATGAGAGGCTGAGCGACCACGGAGGCTATTCCACGGGGTTACGTCCAACAATATGACGACGTAATCTGAAGATTGGCGTACTATTAGCCAGCAGAGAGCCGGAGCTCAATCGTGCTGGGAGAAAAAATCCAAACAGCACAAGAAGTCCATATCGTGTTTTAATACGTCCATCTTATATCCATGTACATAGTGGACATTCCAAGAATTTCGAAATGCAAGTCCAATGGATCCCCATGTGAAGGATATTACGAGCGCCCACCGTATATCCAGTTAAAACTATTTTGTATGGGCCATTTTAGTAACTTCGACTTCATGCCCCTTGCTAGATTCGAACCCGCGGCCTTCATGCCTCAGACCAAACGGCTACCTGGTAGGCAGGATGTCCAGAAATCAGCTTTTCTTCTGCAGCGAAAATGGTATGTTTTGGAAGACACGCAGGCCTACATTTAATGAGAATTTCCTTTGAAATCCGCAGAAACTACGTAATGTTGAAGTTTCAACGGTATGTTCCCATGCACTTAGAAGTACGATAGTTTAGACAAATTAACAACGCGGAGACGAAACGCTTGAGCGGGGATAGCAGAGCATGTGCCTCGGACAGCGGATAACGACTAGTAAAAATTACAGCGTCCTTTATTACCTGGACAGACAGTGGGATACAATCGGTGAGTAATAGTTCTTGCCCGGGAAGAACGAAGTCTAGCTTCGCTCCTAGTATTGTGATAGTTACGTGACTCGAGATTTTTCTTCTTCACAGCATTAACACGTGATCTAATCAACCACCCCAGGAACGACCGAAGCAGCCAGGAGTTGACAATGTGCGATAAAGCCTACATTCCGTATGCTCTCTCCGGAAAAGAAAGTTGTCCTCGTCTGTCAACAAGAACCGTTCCGAATCAATGGAAATTGACCTAATGACTTCAGGAACTCCTAAGTCCCTGAAATTTATTCACCCAATCGGTGTATATCGCTCGAATTGAGAGTATTTTAGGTTCCAGAAAAAAAAAAAATGTTTCCTACGTGCGTGTTAAATCGCAAATTATAATGAAGATACCAGTGATGACAATGTCAAAGAAGAGTGAAAGCGCTAAAAATATTTGGACCTGGGATCAAGATAGTATGTGACATCCTCAGTGTTAAGGATGAACACACGGCGTGAGTGTCAAAAGGAACATGCATCACGTACAATGAAAAAAAAGAATTGGTATTCTCGCAACAGGTGACCTATCCCCCCCCCCCTTTTTACAGACAAATTTTGAGACCGCCCACCCTAAATTCAACCGGAAATTTGATTAAATTGTTGTACAACTCGAAGAATGCACTAAGGTGGTGCTGAACGGAACCTATCACTTCTCTCGATGGTCGTCAGTGTGTACAAATTACCGGTGGGGGAGGGGGAGAACTCCCACTTGCTTATCTGTGTGTGCACGCATGCATGGTGTACAATATATGACCCATCTCCATAGTTTATCGAATATAGCCACTGTAAACATTCCACAATTCGCACACTGGTCATTATTTAAAATTTACAAAAATAAAGCAATTCAAGCTGTTCCATCTCGCTTTATTGTTGATTACAGTAGGATTCGGTATGTATATATAACCAAACACTATCCTGATGCCTCTAAACATGAGTACATGACCAAAAACTTGTCTCCACTGTTCATAATTGGTCATTTAGCGATGACGGGGCAGCATCTCGCATGTTGTTTCCTTCATATTCCGTAAAACTGTTTGAGATGACCTCATAAACCATCAGTGTTAGAACTACTAGCGGGCGACCATTTAAGTTCACGTATGTGAAAAAATATTTTACACTTCGCAATGACTTATATCTTTGGCAATGTTTACAGCAAGTGTTTCAAATTCTTATGCTCCTTTATGCTGCGCACTGCTTACATGGTTTCGTCTAGTAACTTCACTCATTCTCTCAGGTGATTCATACTAATAATAAATAGGAAGTACAGGGTAAGTCAGCTATTGCGAATTATCTAACCCGTCTTTCCTCGTTCGACATTCAGGTAGTGATTTTTCAATCAAAACCCGTACCATTTATAACACGAAGTGAAGCAATTAGTATTTCTCTGTATGCCTTTATGTTTGTATACGGTGAACAACTTCAGCACGTATTTAACAAAATAATGACACGTCTTTCTGCAACACTCTTGCACTGTTGACTGTCGATGTATCTAGAAGTGAATTTCGCAATTATTTGTAAGGGAATCAGTGGTATAGAGCGGACATGTGATTGGTTCAACTCGCGGCAACTGGAGTACCGATGAGGTTCCGAAGATCGTGGACACGGTTAAAAAAAAAATCCCTTTCGGTAGGCCTACAGGCTGAGGTAGATTTCGAAGTTTCACTGGGAGCCGGGACTCGCCCCCCAACTTCAGTGCTTTTGAGAGGATGCGCCTATTTTATCTTAACCAAAATCTCCCTGCAGCACTACACCACCACGGACTACATCTTCACCCTCCCACGGTTGGCTGCGCCCCCAAAGGGAAGATTTGCCCCATTTATTGTAACCTACTCTTGGTCATACACCTTCATTGAAAATT
>JAGDQP010001607.1:0-18654 GCA_022664845.1 Lepisma saccharinum
ATATAATTGACCAACACGCGAGAAAGTGTGGTACGCAGCTTCAACGATTTGGAGAGGACGTAGAAGTGATTACATCCACGTGAGATAAAGTGAGTGACTAACTATATAGGACTTCTGCGTTTGGCGAGCGGCATCTGAAGTAGAAATTGATCGACAACTAATACCATTTGCTATCAGAAATATGTACTTCGGAATATGTACTTTAAACTTTGAACATTGATATCATAACGAGAAAATGTACTTAGCTGCAATGTGGACTTGTATTCATCTCGTGTGAACGTCTGTTTGGGTAGTGCTTGCATGTCTACAAGCATTGATTCAATAAAGCCGTGCGTGGGACTTCTTTGTGGATGCTCAGTCAACACGAGATGGGTTTTATTGCGTGAGTTCTAACAATTTTCGCCGTTTCTGAAGAGGGGAAGGCATCTCCCATAAGATCCTGTGTATTATAAGAATCGTGCACGTATCTACTCACTAGAACAAATAATAATATCTGTAATGCCTCAGCGTCAACTCCTCCAGAACAGACCGAAGATCAGTCTCACAGTTTCTTGTGCGATTTATTGGGCTTTGGAACCACTATTAAACAAATCTTCAGCTTGTTTAAAGGATTAAACGTCACAGACATCGTCACAAGTCTATAACAAGGGTTTGCCAAAATAAAACAAGTACTTGATCTTCTCACAAAAAATGGACTTGGTATCGAACTCATTGCAAGTCTTCTCGATGATGGCTCACAATAAATCTTTATCTACACGACAACTACGTATTACCTTTTTCAATGCCGACGGTATTTGGGAACAAACGTTGGAACTCAAGTATTTTCTAAAAGAATATCACATTGACATCCTGCTGCTTAATGAAAGTCGTATCAAGCCCTTCCATAAATGGAGAATTCAAAATTACATCATTACACGCACAGATCGCCCTGGCCTTAAAGGTGGCACAGCTGCCATCTACAAACAACATCTCTCAGTTCAACCTCTCAATCTTCCAGCTCTTTATTCCCTTGAAGCCACTGGTATCAAATTTCATATTTAAAATTCTGGCATCATTTTGGTAGCTGCACACAAACAACCGGACCACCCACTTGACATAGATGACATCAGCAACCTCAGTGCTTTGGGTAACAGGATTATAATAGCCGGAGACCTCAGTGCAAAACACCGGCAATGGAATTATGGGATCTATAAACAATCAGGCAAAAAACTATTCAGAGCGTTACCTGTTTTAGATGTCACTTCAATAGCTCCTACCGAACCTATGCACTTTCCTAAACAAGGCGACCGCCTTGACGTTTTGGACATGGCTCTACTTAAAGGAATTACTATCACCGATGAACTTCATGCTATCACCGTTCCGGACTCAGACCACATACCAGTTATACTGGACATACATCAATTCCATAGCCCAGAACTTACCTCCCCTTTACCATACTGACTGGGACAGATATAGCAAAATTCTCGCCCGCACAACAGATCCCACTATGCATCTCAATTCACCTGCAGATATTGATTACACCGTAGACATTATCACTGCAAATATTAAATCAGCTCTCTACGCCACTACTACTACTATTCCAAAGTCCTCATCGCCCACGCTTACTTCCGAACAACTACGCACACATTCTCCCATCGTTTTAAAGAGCTCGGAACATAAACGTTGGCAATCTACTCGGCATCTCGGCACAAACAAAACTCTCTGGAATTCTCTAAAAAAAAGTCTTAAAAATAGACTACGGTGCATCGTAGCTTCGCAATGTTCCGACAGCCTTCAACAACTCCAAGAACCCAATTATGCATTCTGGACTTTCACTAAGAACTTCACTAATCCGGATGGCAGGAAAATCAAGAGACCACTCCATGGGCAAAATGGACACTGCTGATCCTTATGACGAGCATACCATCAGACTAGTCAATAGACATCTCCAATCTACTACTTTTGACGATCCATTTGATCCCTCCACCCTGATCACTCCTCGCGAACTCCAACGCACCATTCATAAACTTCATCAAAAAATAGCAGCAGGTACGTACAAAATTACTCCAACAGCAGTCAAGCATTTACTTCCAAAATCATCGTATTACTTACAAGACTCTTCAACGCAATGCTCCAGTTTGGATATTTTCCATCACAGTGAAAAGTGGCCAAGGTCATTGTCATACCCAAAATGGGGAAAAACTTACTTTACCCACAACATCACAGACCGATTTGCTTACTACCAACGATCAGCAAAGTCTTGGAACGACTCATTTATTCACGTCTGTCTACTTTTGTCCATGAACGCAATCTCAATCACACTTCAATTTAACAGGAAAAGTCACAGCATTGGAATATTTCTCGACACCTCAAAAGCATTTGATCGTCTCTGGCACAATGGTCTGCTCTACAAGCTCAGAGTCATGGGATTCCACCATCAATATCTCCGCAACATCCGCTCTTACCTATCTCAACGCTCCTTCTTCGTCATTGTCAACAACAGCTACTCCATCATACATCCCATTACAGCCGGCGTACCTCAAGATTCTGATCTCGTTCCACTCGTAGACAATACAGCAATCTTCGCCATCTCACAGAGTTAGCGAATCGATAACCGCTACGCTCAACAACACCGTGAAGCCATTGAAGCCTGGACAACTAAATGGCGTATGAAATTAAACCCTGACAAAACTGCTCTTTACCAAACGAAGAGGACCTCAGTCATAACCACAACCTCTCTTTTCTTTTGGAAATCTACTACGCTACAGTCCCTGGACACGCTATCTTGAAGTTGAACTGGATCAAATTCTTCTCTTCAATCTTCAGCTACGCAATACCGCTAATAAAGCCAAGTCCCGGCTACTCGCACTATATCCCATTCTCAAGAGCCACGAACGAACTCTCAACGCCCAATCGCACGTTTATCAAATGATGATCCGCTCCGCTTACTGTTAACTTATGCTGCACCTGTCTGGCAACATTATGCTACAACTTACCATCTTGTACTTCAACGAATTCAAAACCGAGCAGCACGCATTATTACAGGACACAGCATCGATACTTGCATAGAACAGCTACACGATGACTTGTCACTTCCAATGTTGGACGAATACATTGATTTCATTTGCCGATCTTTCTGGAAGAGAATGTCCGAATCCTCACACATCCCTCTCCATACCCTAGGCACTGCCCAAACAACTCGCCGCACCCATCGCATGCCATAGCCCCACTAAATATCTCCTTCCCACGTTACTGCCTCCCTGACTTGATTATAACATCTTAGCCTCGCTGACTTCATCTCATATGAACCTAGAGCTGCGACAGTAGCGCTCTAGTCAATTCCATTACGCTATTTACATCCAGCCACTTATCTTCACCTCACATAGAAGGCTTACGCTCGACACTTCCTCACCAACACGTCATTTATTTTCCTACCTTCCTTTATTATTAGTGTGCTATCAATACTAATACATTAATTGATGTTTGTTGGTCACAACTGAATGTTGAAAACAGGTTAACATGTCATAAATGAAAATTAGGTAGAGTGAAGAAATTTCTGGGTCTGAGAATATACACACAGTACATGCACAAGGAAAATTTATATGAGATAGGTATAAGGCAAGGACAGTGATCTTTCATCCAGTATTTGCAATCTACATAGACCCTACATACATATATCTTACTCGTAACACAAGGCTTGATTATAGTATAAGACGGTATAACTTTCTAGGATATTTAATACTTGCTCCAAGCTCAGCTGTGTTCAAGAAATCAAGAAATCAGATAACATCTCCTACAAGGACACCTATAATCAACACGATAATTCCGATTAGGACCACCTGGTGAATTTGGAAATAATGGGGTATAAATAATATTTATTTTATTTTTAAGAAATCTATGCGAGTAAATGAAAAAAATGTTTAGACATTCATTCGCCTTAAAATTCTATAAATTTTTTAGTCTGTTTCCAAAGCCAAACGGCAAGACAGAAGAAAAAAGGAAAGACAGATACAAAAGATAAAAAAAGAAGTCACAAAACAACAACAAACAACACACACACAATACATTACAAAAACGACAAAAAAGTAGAGAACAGAAAAAAAACACGTTTAAAAATAGAGTGAAAATGCAAGCTTACGGTTATATAAAAGTGCAGTTGAGATACAACTTAAGTTGATCTCTGTCGTGTTCAGTGTTTTATATCTCTATAAAGTTCTAATCTGTTTATAAAGTTTAATCCTGACAAATGTCAAATCGCAAACAGTAGGTTATTTGTGACTAACACAATGATACTTCAAAATCATACTACTTTCATCAAATTTCATTTGTGAGTGCTTTGAAAGATGTCAAAATACCAGCTTGAGGCGTAGATGATTAAAGACTGCAAATAAACAATTCGATTTCGAAATTTAACAAGGCAACAGTAAATTTGGCTTTCCTTTACAAAGACTCAATATTCATACATTGGATACGTGTGGGCTCCGAAGGTCACATGAGAAAAATATAACTCAAAATCTCCTGTATTGAGCAATTTGAACATTGTCCTATATACAGAATATATATTAACCTAAAATATCAGCTTATTTCATAAGTAATGCCGTAGTTTTGTACCGTGCCGAAAGAAAACGACAACTTACCTGGAACACGACCGTTTGTCAGGAAAATAATCTCCATCGGACTCCACAACACTCTGCTACCTGGCAACCAGTTGTTGAATCTCCCGCTGAAGTCACCGGTTCTGGAGGCAAAGAAATAGGTCACTATTCGTCGCACGTCATCCTCATTTTGCATTATTTTCCCGGAAAGGTCGTTTTGAAGGCTGCGAAAAAGGATATTAGGTTGTTGGTGCAAGATCTGGTGAAAACGCCGGATCGTGAGTTTCTCCCAGCCAGATTCCTTGCTGCGTGTAGACCATGGATGAGCATATCCGCCCTTGCGATTAACTAGAGCAGGACTTTCTCGAACAATGCAGTTCGTAGCCGTTCAAGCTGCTGACAGTAGACTTCTGCATTGATGGTTTTGTTACGTGGCAAGAGCTCAAAATGGATTATTCCACTGATTTACCACCAAACACTCAAAATCACTTTACAGGGGTGAAGATCCTGTTTTTGCACAGTTCGTTCACCCCCCTTTAGGGTATAGTTCCTGCTCTGGGACGTTTGACGTCTGTGACGGGTGAGCAGGGACCTGCAGATGTCAACTCGCTGCTGCTTCACTTGAGGTGTTAAGGCATGGGTTACCCATTTTCCGAATTCGCATTTGAATTTATTTTTGAGACCTTTAGGCAACTTTGGATCCATTTTCCGAGTTTCGACATGTACGACCATCCCACCTCAATTACTACCGTAGGTCAAGAAAATTTGGAGCGCTACATCCACATTCCCCATGCGCCGTTCACAGCGCGTGCGTATCGCACAGGGGATCGCTTTTACCTTTTTTACCGCAAGTCCTTCAGATGAAGATGAACGATCGAATGGGGACATGGAGTTCGCTAGACAGCTTACGTTGGACTTCTCTCCACCACTGCTCGCAGGGCATCGTTGTCCAGCTGCACAGGTCTCCCTTCTCATGGTTTATTGGTGAGGCTGGTGTTCCAGACCGACACGTCTGGAACATACTTCGGCACTTTAGTACATTAACAGCACCCTGACCATATACAGCATTGATTCTTTTTATCGCTGCGCTGACTGGATATATCTGGTGTAATTCATACGGCACGACATGCCATATGTGGTTCTCCGACGCTGAGATGATCAAACACAATCCACACTTTCAAAACATGGAGTAGACCGTTCTTCTAAACACTGCTGAACAGCTATGGCACGTGCCGTCTATTTCACTATTCGCTCGTCAGATAGCGTCATTGCCATCGCAAATACGACATTATTTATGGGATAACCCGATACATTGTTAAATTTTAAGATAAATGAACTATGCATATTCATTCTATATAAAAAATATTATTTCCCACATACCTTTTTCCCCCATGGTTTTTCGACATATCTTGATAATGCATTTGCTTCTCTCCTGCCTCACGTCCTACTTCTTGTTGTTTCCAACTTTCTTTACACAACGATCCTTGGCTATGACTCATATGTAAATCATCTTGCTTTTCTTTTTCCTTTTCATGTTTTTCAGCATAATTATGTAGCTCCTCTGGCTTACGTTGATTCTCGATTGCTCTTTGATTCTCAGCTTCACGCCTCACTTCAGCGTCTCTTCGCTTCTGATCTTCTAACCTCGCTTCAGCGTCTCTTCGCTTCTGAGCTTCTAACCTCACTTCAGCGTCTCTTCGCTTCTGATCTTCTAACCTCGCTTCAGCGTCTCTTCGCTTCTGTGCTTCTAACCTCACTTCAGCGTCTCTTTGCGCTGTTCTCCAATTATCTACTGCAATCTATAAAATATTTACAACAATAATAATAATGTACTAACATTACTACTACTACTACTAATAATAATAATAACATCCATAATGCGCGAATGATCTGTGAAAGAAATTTAATCATAAGCTTAACGTAAGTTTTTCATTAAAATATCTCTGCTGCAAAATGTTGATGCACTGCAAACGTCCACGGAATAGCTTCAAGCTACTGTCGATGACCTGAAAATAATGTAACGTACATTTAAATAGCTTAAAACGTTTTCAAAAACATTACGAAACTTTATATATTAGTGCACAAAAGATAACACACAAGGCAAAAACCGCTACTTTCGGTTCTTTGCTTGACTCATATTTGCGTGCGGGGACTCCAATAATTTCCAAGACGGTTAATCATATAACCAAGCAACGACATTCCTTCTTATTGGTAAGAAATAAACAAATCGCTCGCTGGATTTGTGCAACTCCTGATTACAATACAATGACGTATTTAAAAGAAATCGTTTCATAAATGAAATTATCTGAAATTTTGGCTTGACGGAAAGGAATTCTTGTTACGTACGATTCATGTTTACTTCGCCCTACATTTACTCCAGAGAATTTCTTGTAATCCCTTATTTCCTTAAGGATGTCTATTGCGCAACCATTTCATATGTTTGGAATATTCATTTTTAGATATTGCTCGTTTAAACACATTCATAATAGCATACCGAATTAGCTCTACCTTTAGTAACATTGGAAATAAGAAATCTAATGTTCTTTTACCGAAGATCTTAGCAGCCTAGCTCCGAAACGCGGCAGAATTTCTTATAACTAAGAATGTTTCCTTAGCTTTACATATATGATGTTCGCTTGAAGTTTATCGGTGTGTTAAATTATCACCCTGCATATATTCCTTAATGCATGGTAATTGTAAAGATCTGTGTGTTTCCCAAATACAATATAATTTTAAAACCCCGTTCACTCGATCCTTCTTCCTTTGATTTCAGTAACTTAGAAAGGTTTAGACCAGAGGACTAAAATGAGCAAAATAGGGTGCGGGGGAAGAAGGGCTCTGGACGCGAGGCAAGACTGAACGTAGGTAACGTGTGGCAACATGCATGAAGTCATCGTGCAAAATTACTGTAAATCAGTGTGGTTAGTAACACGTCGTACATCTTTTGTTTCCATGTGATGGTATTTGGGAGTGATCTGGCCGATCAAGAAAAAAATAGCATAACAAGGTAAGGAAGGACTTGACCAAAAGAGGAGAACTATATATAAATGTGAAAGTAGAAATAATAAGATACTAGTGTGGTAGTTCCTTTACGGCATACCATGTTCGGCTGGAAGTCACGTGGATACATCGTGAATTTACATGTGCATATGTCAGGTGACTACGTGCCATCTAGTGCATACAGACCGACCATCACACAAAATGGGGAGACTCTTGGCGAGAAATGTAGGGTTGCTCTCGACACGCAAAGAATCATTTCGCAGGAACTTATTATCTTATATCTGGTTGTTCAGATGCTACATACGTACGAAAATGTGTGCAGTGGGAGGCTCAGAGTTGAAAAGAAAAACGGACTGAAACATCTGAAGGTTATAAATAACGGTTATAAATAGGATTTTGCGAGCCCCCGCATGGAAGTATTTAGGGTCCTTCTACAATAGTAGTTTCTCCAATAGGCATTGGGTAAGTGAAAAACTTCTATCCGTTGTTTCGTCACAAGTTAACGGAGTACTGATCTCACAGATGGCGGGGCCAGTGCGATGAATTTGTACCAAGGATATTCTAATAGGGGATACGATATTCCGCTAAGAACATGAAGCCAGACGTGACAGTATATTCCCACCCAGTTAGCCGACATACTCCGATGAAAAAAATTGATTTCCGCTAACAAAGATGGCAGCAAGTTATGTAGCTGTCTGATAATCAATCAGGTACATCACTTGGAATTTGATCAGGTTTATTGTCTCACAAAAGTGGAAAACGTACAAAAAAATGGAATATGAAGGCCTAGGGTATTGAAGCAATGCATTGCTTGAGAAATGTGCTAACAGTAGTGACTTACGACATTAGAATTCACTACTCGGAAAATCAGAACGATTCAGTCCCGAAAAGTTTCCTTCAGAAGGTCGGGGAGTTAGGCAGAAAATCTGGACAATCCCGGATTTCTGGGATATTTGATCACGCTACAATATCATCCTTCTCTTCACAAATAACATTTTTAAAAGCAAATGTCTTAATTCAACACTGCTCCCCTCAGCACTACTTCAAATCTATTGAAATTCAACTTGATGCGAGTTTTGAAAGTGGAAAGTTCTGATTAAAAGGGAACGTGCTTTTGGTTCAAATACAGTTCAGTTTCAAATTCAGACAACTCGAACTTAATAAAACTAGTGGATGAATATTATCTTTAGGTATTTTGAGTTACGAAAAATGTTTCTATGATCTTAGGAAATATCCTAATAACAACCATGATTTATGGTTTACAGGTAAAGAGAGACATCATATGGCTCTCCTGCAAAAATGCAAAGCGAGACATCAGATGTCTAATTTTGATAGCAAACTCCTGGAAGTTTTCTCTACAAAAAAGGAGTCCCATGGAAAATATATAGCATGCACTTATATTTAAGTACAGTTTTGAATCCCGACTAGATGATAGTGAGTTTTGAAAGTGGACTGTTCTGATTCAAACATGGCGTCCTTTTGGGTTAAAGACAGACAAAACCACTGTTCAGTTTTACACCACTTTCCAAAGTAAACCTACTTCCTGAATATTATTTTCAGATCCATTTTAATGTAGAAAAATGTCTGTGTTATCTCTAAGAATGCCCAGAAACACTACAGGCTAAAAATCGCCATTATTTACATTGTACAGATTTTCTGGTTTTCTTGAAAAACAATGAAAAAACTGAATTGTCTAAGGGTCATTCCATTTAAAGTGGTTCAATATTCGTTAAATTGATTGCTCGATCATTTTATGTTTTAAAACAATTTTTTGTGTGTGATTACACTTATGTATTAGTAATTTACATAAGTGCTTGTAACCTACGTCACTTCGTTCGGCTATGGCGGCCATATTTGTGTCATAGTGCGCACCAAAATTGTCAGTATGCAGGCATTTATGGAAACCGCAGTTTGTCAGCCAAGGTAAGTGGTGGCTTCTTGGTTTAAAAACTATTGGAATCAGTATCCTATAGGCTAGTTGTAAGTGGTAACATGGCTTTACTTCTATTTCATGATGTAACTCAAATGTAGGTTTTAAAATAATGTTGAATTCTTTCCGTGATTTCAAAATCTGTTTGGGGCCACACCGAGTACTGTATTCAAACTCTACAAAATTGTAATCCTCAGACTTATTTTATTTCTATACTATGGAGGCTTAAACATATGATTTTCTAATACTGTACCAAAGTTGGAAGTTGAAAATCTCTGGTGGGGGACCAAACAGGAATCTGAAATTTTCAGAGACAATGTCGCCAACTATGTATAAAATTTCAAAGATCGTTTTACATTTCTAATACTTTATACGGTAAACTTTTATCAATTCTTTTCTCAGAATGTTGGAATAAAATGAACTTTTCCCCAGATATAAAGTTGCTGTAACTCTGTTTATATTGGGATCTCAAAGTCCACATTATTGCAACATAACAACACCCTAGAGAAATAGTATCTGTGAAATGTTCAGATTCCTACCTCGTCCTCCACCAGAGATTGGCAACTTCAAACATTGATATAATATTAGAAAATCATACGTTTAAGTCTCCATAGTATAAAAAGGACATACGTCTGAGGCTTAAAATTTTGTAGGAATTGACTACGGTATTCTGTGTGCCTCCAGACAGATTTTCAAGACAGAAATAATTCCTTCTATATAGAAAGTTATCTTGCAAAAGTAATTTTGTCCATTGTCCAACAGCATTTTGGAACCTACATTAGAGTTACAACATGGAATAGTAGTAGAGCCGTGTTACCACTTGCAACTAGTCTGTAGTGCTCTGAGTTCAATCATTTTTAATCCAAGAAACTACGACTTACTTTGGCTGAGACTGAAGTATCCATAAATGGCTGCATATTGAGAATTTGGTGCACACCATGACACAAATATGGCCACAGCCAAACGAAGTGAAGGAGGGGAAAACATTTGTGGGTTTGAATGACCATTACCTAAGGTAACAAACATAAAAAAAAATGAGAATATTCGAGCGACCACTTACAATGACCCTTAACTTAGATCTGTTTAACAAAGCAGGTCCGTTTGAAGTTAGGTCTTCATGCTGTTCTCAAATGGGACAATGTTTCACATGGTATTTTATGTATTATATCCATTACCAATCGACCATACTTGAAACATGTGGAATCTATAAGATAATAGACTATAGAAATATATATTGCACAACAAAAGAGAATTGAAGCGTATGCGCTAACAAACGTCTATGTTAAATTTTGCCTGCATTGAGAAAAAGGACAAAGAAGTTGAAACTTGTCCGCAGAGTGGTATGGCGCTGAATGTTGCTACATAGACTTTTGTTCCAGCAATCCAACACACTGTTTAATAGAGATGGGCAAAATGGCTACTTTTTTGTAGCAGTGATAGCAGTAATTGCTATTTTAAAATATCAGTTAAAAATAACAGCTTAGGAAAAAACTATCTAAATGGGAGTTATTTGTTCCCAGTTTAAAGAAAAACACTGTAAAAGCACAATTTTAGACTAACTTAATTTTCTGTAGCTTGTTATGTGAATAGTAGAGTGATAGACTACCGGTACGTCTTGGTAGAGCAGTTCATATTACAACTGTCGGAAAACTATTTTATGTAATTATCTGGTGTTTTAGAGATTCAATTACAAGTTCTCCGCCAATAATTAGTACAAATATGATTAAAAGTTAATGGTTAGTTGAAATTATTTCGGTTATAAATGAGAACTATTTGACAGTACAAAGGAGCAAACTAATCAAAATACGTATTACGTTATGATCGATTCGGATTAAATTTATTTTTTAGATTTTGGCATCTTTGCTCAAGTCGGGATGAGTTAGGTAGAAGATAAGGAAAGTATCAGCCAAACTTACCTTACTTACCGTAACAGCTGTGTTCCATTTATACAATTTCTAGAGAGGGTAAAACATTAGTGAGATATGTATTATATGGTATTTTGGGATCGTTCGTTTCCCAGGCGAGAGGTAAACAGAGCCAGGGAAGATTTTTGCAGAGAGGGAGAAATCCCAACCCTCTTCTGCTACAAATCAAATACTGCGTAACATCGTCGTATACCTCTGGTGAATCTGAGGGAAACACTGGGAAACTTCGCCCGCGCTCTTCGAATTCGAAAATTTTATTTATGACCCTCAGGCATCTAATACTCGGGAAGGTGTCAGCCAGGGTATAAGTTCAAGGTACCATCCAGCAATGTCCTGGTGGGGCAGGAACCCCCCTGAAAAACTCAGTCAGGACGGTCGGTCGCTAGAATTGAACCTAGGACTTCCCGAATGCTAAGCCAATGGTCTACTACTGAGTTGCAAGCTTCAAACCCGCGTACCTACCCATGGCCGATCCGAAGGCCACGACGTTACCTCCGCGCACAAAATGTTATTATATGGTATAATGAAACCAAACATTAGGAAAGTAGTAGCTTCAGGATTAACCTAACCTAACCTAACCTAACCAATTGTTGGTCAATTTTATATAATTTGAAAATGCGGATATGTATAAAAAAGAAAGTTATTTTCCTAAAAAAAAAACCTCGCTGAGAACCTAACCCGGGTCACCGGATTAGTTTTCTGATGCGGTAGCCACAGCAGCAAGCAGGCATGTGCTAGCGAGGGCTTGTTAGTGTTCTTTATGGAGCACTGCTTCATGACTTGGCCATGAGTGAAAACATATGGCGTCGTCAGGCGGTCGATACTTTCTTCTCACAATGACTCTTTGAAATAGAAAATGAAGTAACAGGTTGCACCTGCTTTTTTATTGGTGTACTGTTGTTTATACCTTTCGCGAAATTTGGATCGAAGTATTAAGGCTACTTTTCATCAGTCGTAGGAGTGATAGCAATTTAGACAAAGTAGCAGTAAAAATAGCTGCTACGCTATTTTTGCTCATCCCTAGACTGCACTCACTCACGGGAAAAGCATGTAACATAGACTTTTAATATACGGTTTTTGTATTGTATTTTCCTCCAGAAATTTCTGAATACCGACGCTCTTTCTTGCTATATGCTCAAACCAAGTGCAGATACATATCAAGGAAACATCGCAGAACTTTGTTTCGTATATAATTGAATGACTTATTGCAGAAAGGGATCTGAGTCACTTTTGTACAATTCTGAGAAAAATAAAAAAAAATCGTATAAATTTTATAGCGTAACAAACAAATGTACCGTTGTGGACTCAAATATTCAGCATAGTGAATAATTAATTTTGCAACTCTCAATGCGGCCCCCTTCACTATGCTGCGAGAGACAGAGGAGATGAGAAAGTTATGACTCCGATATCTTTCTGCAATGAAAGTGGAACTGTTAGAAATAAGACGAGAAATATCCTACAAACGCCGTTATCGTGATTTTGCCGCATAACCTAGATTAGGTTAGGTTAAATGTGCCACAGAAAATTATAGATTCATTAATGGATGACAGTGTACTGCACTTTCTTGACTTTATCGTCAGTGTTTGAAGTACAACAATGTACGAACTCATACATTCATGTGTTATTGTACATCTGAGTCTGTTTCACTGGTGCCTGTAGTGGTCCACTGAAGAATATCTTTATAAAATCCTTTGACGTCGTGTGGTACATACGACAAGGCAGTTCGTGTGTCCTTCAATTTAGTGAGCTTGATTGGCATCCGTACAACTGCGAACGTACGTGGCGTAGGAATTACAATCCTTGCACGTTTGGACAGACAAGAAGGTGTGAGACGTCGAACTTTTGATGGATTCGGAAACTTTGACAGTACCCTTATGTTCAACACAGTAATGATACTTGAAAATCTGAAAATACTGTTTATTTTTGTAGGAACACAAGGTAGTTTCCACAGATGTCACTTTTCTGTAGACGTGAGGCCACCACGTTGCAAAATCAATAATGTGACTGGTGTCAATAAGTTTGGCAGTATTTTGACAGCCCCAAGCCAAGTTTCTTTTTCACATAATAATTTCTCTTTGTGGAAAGGAACCAGTGTCCGTCGCTACAGAGTAGCTATGTTTATTGCAGAAATGTACCTGAGTCAATGTTTGTTCGCATAGACGTTTGTTCGCGCACATGCATCAATTATTGATTTCATAATGTAAAAATACAATGACGAAGAAACATTGTTTTTCTAATAAAACTTGACGATTCGACAAGAGATTTTTCTTGGGGACGCAAAGGTGAAAATTAGAGAGGCAACCGCCTCTCCTCGTCTCTCCTGGCGCCGTACTTGTAAGGAGAATAACAAGTTGTGACATAGGATTCGAGTGAAATGAAATCAAGAAGTATCTTGTAAGACATACGTATTACAAAACAAACATATTTAAGATCATCTTCGAGTTTGTCATTGTTGTTAGTCCTCGTGAAGCAACTAAACAATAGCATTGGCCGTGTCTCTTCACCCCCCTTTAAATGCATTGGATTTTTGTTTGGAGTCTACTCGGGGATCTTCGTCGTTCCCGGCTCGTAATATTGTCCTTAATCTCAGCTTTTATCATAGAAAAAATTGTATATTGTTTGATTCTTCTAAAATATCTTAGGCATGCAAATTAACTTGGGAGACGAACGCACTAACATTAAAAATGTTACCATAACAGAAATATTACCATTAAAATTATATGCAAAGAATTTTTATAAGACTAAGACGCTGCTGCATTTATAATCGTAGTATCATTGAGAGATAGAACACGCACAGAATCTATGATACCTTTGCTGTACCAGGCACTATTTAAATAATTTGAAATGGCTTTTTTTATTAAACTGTTTTCAGATACGAAGTCTTATCCGCGTGTTAGGTTACTATACCTGCTTGGTGTGAAATTCTTCTATTTTCTTTTAGTAATTTTCTTTATGTTGATCAATATCATTTTTTAATATGACATAGTACATTATTTTAGGAGTGTAGCTTTTAAAATGTAAGTGAGAGAGTCTAGTAGCTTTATTCTCGCTAGTGTAATTCAACGAGTTACATAACTACAATGATAATTCATCAATTTTAATGCACTAATACGATATTTAAACTCTCTGCTTACGACTAAATAAAAAAAATGTTAAAACTTATGTTTTTATCGGTTTGTGTCTAGTTAACATTTATAACTTTTCTTACCTCAAGTTGAACTTGCATCAGTGCTACACAAGATGGTCTACCTGACTTAATTACGTTTTGAAGAACACTACTTCTGGCTTCCTTGAGTAGTGAAATTGAAACACATTTTACCTGGCAATGACAATCTGTAAAAACATTTTATGTTATATATGATTGTCATCAACCATTAGTTATACGCATTCGAGAGAAATGTGTAAACCACAAGAAAATAGTTTGTTTACTGTTTGTTATTTCTCTATACAGTATAATGGTATCATGAGCAGAATCTTATCAATGCAAGAAGCGAGAAAACATGTACTTGAATCATGGGAGACGATTTACCTCTAAACGCAATTTCCATTGTTCGTAGTCTTCCTTCTTGGAATCCTCTTTGTTTTCATACAGCCATATCTTCACTTCCTTTATTAACTCACCCAATGTTTGCAAAAAATTTGCAAACTTTCGATCTTCTGAATTTTGTCTTGGAACCCAACGTCTTAAATTCAAAACATATTCTTCCAAATCATTTCGGGCATCAAGTCTTTCCTCTTCTTCCATATCACGTTTTCTCATACTATCCTGTAAGTCCGAACGAGATGATACAAAACATGTTTCAACAACCAAATTAAAACAGAAAACACAAAGTAATTATAGACAACGCCAGCAACTTGTACGAAGTACTGATTGCTTTATTCTAAATCCAAGCTTAATAAAATGTTGATTTTTGAGGTGACTCAGACATATATGCAAGCAAAGTGCTGTAATCTAAATTTAGATTATTGGAGGCATTAATGTCAAATTTAGCATGTAAGTTTCAAAACTTTTGAGTTTCTCTGTTCTCCAAACCGAGATATTTAGCGCATAGAAAATATAAAATACTATCAAAATATATTTACATCCTAGTTCGACACCAGTAATACTAAAAAATTAGCTCTCCAAAAGATAATTGCAATGATTGTCGATTCTTACAGTCTGCTGCTACTCGTTCCGGAAACACATGCACACGAGTCTACAGGCAAAATACGGATTACAGTTGTAGAACTAATTGGTGCTTGCAAATTTCAATTTAAAACTCAAAGTGTCATTTCGTATTGAAAAAAGTATCAGAAACAAATTTTGACAATGTGATCCATGTTATCAATAAAAACAAAATTTTATTGATTTTTTTAAATTTTTTTTTTAAAATTTCAAAGATTTTGCGCACCTTAAATATTTGTTTTCACAAAGAAAACTTTTGTAGACTTATTCAGGAAGACAAAAGTACTATTTTCCACTATTATAAAACAGTCACACAACATTGATTTTTTTCATTCAACTCTATTACACAGTTAACTCTTTTCAGTGCACCATCGCAAATCATTATTAAACTGCAAGTATTTTATTTTCTTATGTACGTTAATCACATTATATTTTGTGGCTTTACGACTAATTTCTTTACTGATCGTGTGTGGGAGAGTTCATTGATATTTCGGTGGGAGACGGGCTAACGGGGACCGGTGATAACTTGATTTTGATCTATTGTAAAGAACATTGCTAATGTCTTTACGGAATTTTGTTCACGGCAACCAAAAACTTACTGAAATATAAATGATCAAAGTATGAGGTGCTGCATATAGGATTCAATGGGAAATACCTATATTTAGGTGACGGGATAAGGGGACCATTTGATAATAGAATGGAATTTGATTTCAATCGATTCTAGACAACTGTATTAATGTGTTGTGAGAATTTGGTTAACGGGAGCCAAAGGAGTATGAAAATATGATTGGTCAAAGAAGATTTTTTCACCATAACTGGGTCGTTTGATGATTGGGTCGAATTTGGTTTTAACCGATTCTGGGCAACATTATTGCTGACTTGAAAGCAAAAAAAAAACTGATTTAACACCTCATATTTTTCATACTCCTTTGGTTGCCATGAATCAAATTCTGACAACACAGTAATAAAGTTGCCTAGAATCGATTAAAATCAAATTCGATCCAATTATCAAATGACCCTGTTACTCTATGACATAAATACCGGTATATGCATTACCCATTGAATCCCATATATTGGAATCCATCCTTTGAACCTCCCACCAATATTTCAGTTAGCTTTTGGTTGCCGTGAACAAAATTCTGCAATCGTATTAACAATATTTCCTAGATTCGATTAAAATAATATTCGATCAAATTATCACCGGGCCTCGTCTTCTATCGATATTTCCCAAGGTAATGACATCCAGCTCAAGGAAATAATACGATAAGCTTTTTTTTATATCGTCTTTATTTAAAATATGTGACAGTTCCATATTATTTCAGATACTGTGTAAGGAACAATAGCATTGAAGTTGTACAAAGTTCAATTCTTCATGAAAAATTGGGTGAACCACGTGATTCTTCAGTTATAAAATGTTTGTGCCGCAAACAGCATGTGTGGTCACGTAAGATATAAAAAACTGGCGTAGCTAGTTTGGCAAATTAATTATCAGTAGTAGGATATCATGATTAACAGTATCAAATGCTTTAAAGAAATCAGTACCAATAGCTTCCTCATTAAACTTATAACATGGTTGCCAAGGACTGTGAAAATTAAGTTATATTAGTGACAATATACTTTTTTGTAACAAACCGTGTTAGGGGCAGACTTTCCCCCAGGATTTTTCGTTTAGGGGCCATTGATATTTCCAGGGAATGTAAGAAAAATCCATATTAACTTATCTCTGTGTAGTAAGAAATTTATATATTTTGAAGTTCATTGCAACAAACTATTTCTGGTAGGCAGACATTTAGCAATATTAAAGGTTTTCCTTATATCAAGATAAATTAGAATTAAGAATTATTATACTTCGATGGGAAGTGCCGATGAATCATAAACTATTACTGTTCGTAATAATATTATGCATTTACTAAATGGATCACTAAAAATTATGGACAATTGTGTACAGCAGACATATTAGTTAACGTTTAGAGGAAATTAGCACCGAGGCTACTACACGAATTACTTTCAAGAAATACATGTAAACATTAATAACGCGATAAACTGAAACATACGTAATTGTATTTTATGACAAATATGCAGTATAGAGAAAAGTGACCGAAGTCGGACTCGGGTCAATAAATAGCACCCCTTTAGGTAAAATTTATCTTCTCTTCCTTCACTCCACCGAAACTAAAAACAGCAATGAGTCCTTGAGTCCTTGCAATGAATCCTTGCATAAATTCGTAATGATGAAATGGAGGAATTTGGATTAAATGGCATACAAAACGAGGCAAAGTGGAGACATTTAAAAACGTAATGTGAAGAAATGAGACGATGGATGCTAGTAACACATAGCCATAAAAAGAAGCTTATAAGAGGAAAAGTTTATTTTACGCATGTCATTATTCTGAGTTCTACTTCAATTGTTCAGATTATTTTCTTTAATGTTCACTCAGAAAGATCAATATATAGTTTTATATAGTTAATAGATTTTACAAACGCTTGTACATACAAACTAATTTATATATATATATATATGCAGAGCGAGAGAGAGAGACCTTAGAAAGAAGCTATGCCTTCCTTCCTTACTAAAGCACATTTTAGTCTCTTAAGGTGACTTATCGTGATCGTGGGGATCATGAACTTGCTGTGGACACGCTTTTGCGGATCGTGAACTTAATATATGGAACCATGATCCGATTTCGGATATTCTCCGTTTATATCAGCATTTTCTTTTTCCGCCTCTGACTATATTTCAAGAACGTAAATCCCATGCTTTAATGACAATATTGAGAAGTAATCTTCGCATGACAAATAGCAGAAGACAAATACACTACACACACTTATTTATTGCGGTTACACGAATTACATAATTTATATCTAACTTTCATATAATAATATACCGACGTTCTGTCAAAACCCACCACCTCTCAGATGTTATATTTTAAACATAATAATTACTTATGTCCTGTAAAGATTGTATGAATACGTATACAACTGATTTATTTTAATGTAATTATTTTATCTAATTATTTCTGCTTTGAGGAATATATCATTACATACCGAAATGCTTGTCCT